>JAMYCR010000467.1:5000-24378 GCA_028830335.1 Eucera pruinosa
TAACTAAATAACTAAATAACTAAATAACTAAATAACTAAATAACTAAATAACTAAATAACTAAATAACTAAATAACTAAATAACTAAATAACTAAATAACTAAATAACTAAATAACTAAATAACTAAATAACTAAATAACTAAATAACTAAATAACTAAATAACTAAATAACTAAATAACTAAATAACTAAATAACTAAATAACTAAATAACTAAATAACTAAATAACTAAATAACTAAATAACTAAATAACAAAATAACTAAATAACTAAATAACTAAATAACTAAATAACTAAATAACTAAATAACTAAATAACTAAATAACTAAATAACTAAATAACTAAATAACTAAATAACTAAATAACTAAATAACTAAATAACTAATAACTAAATAACTAAATAACTAAATAACTAAATAACTAAATAACTAAATAACTAAATAACTAAATAACTAAATAACTAAATAACTAAATAACTAAATAACTAAATAACTAAATAACTAAATAACTAAATAACTAAATAACTAAATAACTAAATAACTAAATAACTAAATAACTAAATAACTAAATAACTAAATAACTAAATAACTAAATAACTAAATAACTAAATAACTAAATAACTAAATAACTAAATAACTAAATAACTAAATAACTAAATAACTAAATAACTAAATAACTAAATAACTAAATAACTAAATAACTAAATAACTAAATAACTAAATAACTAAATAACTAAATAACTAAATAACTAAATAACTAAATAACTAAATAACTAAATAACTAAATACTAAATAACTAAATAACTAAATAACTAAATAACTAAATAACTAAATAACTAAATAACTAAATAACTAAATAACTAAATAACTAAATAACTAAATAACTAAATAACTAAATAACTAAAACTAAATAACTAAATAACTAAATAACTAAATAACTAAATAACTAAATAACTAAATAACTAAATAACTAAATAACTAAATAACTAAATAACTAAATAACTAAATAACTAAATAACTAAATAACTAAATAACTAAATAACTAAATAACTAAATAACTAAATAACTAAATAACTAAATAACTAAATAACTAAATAACTAAATAACTAAATAACTAAATAACTAAATAACTAAATAACTAAATAACTAAATAACTAAATAACTAAATAACTAAATAACTAAATAACTAAATAACTAAATAACTAAATAACTAAATAACTAAATAACTAAATAACTAAATAACTAAATAACTAAATAACTAAATAACTAAATAACTAAATAACTAAATAACTAAATAACTAAATAACTAAATAACTAAATAACTAAATAACTAAATAACTAAATAACTAAATAACTAAATAACTAAATAACTAAATAACTAAATAACTAAATAACTAAATAACTAAATAACTAAATAACTAAATAACTAATAACTAAATAACTAAATAACTAAATAACTAAATAACTAAATAACTAAATAACTAAATAACTAAATAACTAAATAACTAAATAACTAAATAACTAAATAACTAAATAACTAAATAACTAAATAACTAAATAACTAAATAACTAAATAACTAAATAACTAAATAACTAAATAACTAAATAACTAAATAACTAAATAACTAAATAACTAAATAACTAAATAACTAAATAACTAAATAACTAAATAACTAAATAACTAAATAACTAAATAACTAAATAACTAAATAACTAAATAACTAAATAACTAAATAACTAAATAACTAAATAACTAAATAACTAAATAACTAAATAACTAAATAACTAAATAACTAAATAACTAAATAACTAAATAACTAAATAACTAAATAACTAAATAACTAAATAACTAAATAACTAAATAACTAAATAACTAATAACTAAATAACTAAATAACTAAATAACTAAATAACTAAATAACTAAATAACTAAATAACTAAATAACTAAATAACTAAATAACTAAATAACTAAATAACTAAATAACTAAATAACTAAATAACTAAATAACTAATAACTAAATAACTAAATAACTAAATAACTAAATAACTAAATAACTAAATAACTAATAACTAAATAACTAAATAACTAAATAACTAAATAACTAAATAACTAAATAACTAAATAACTAAATAACTAAATAACTAAATAACTAAATAACTAAATAACTAAATAACTAAATAACTAAATAACTAAATAACTAAATAACTAAATAACTAAATAACTAAATAACTAAATAACTAAATAACTAAATAACTAAATAACTAAATAACTAAATAACTAAATAACTAAACAACTAAATAACTAAATAACTAAATAACTAAATAACTAAATAACTAAATAACTAAATAACTAAATAACTAAATAACTAAATAACTAAATAACTAAATAACTAAATAACTAGATAACTAAATAACTAAATAACTAAATAACTAAATAACTAAATAACTAAATAACTAAATAACTAAATAACTAAATAACTAAATAACTAAATAACTAAATAACTAAATAACTAAATAACTAAATAACTAAATAACTAAATAACTAAATAACTAAATAACTAAATAACTAAATAACTAAATAACTAAATAACTAAATAACTAAATAACTAAATAACTAAATAACTAAATAACTAAATAACTAAATAACTAAATAACTAAATAACTAAATAACTAAATAACTAAATAACTAAATAACTAAATAACTAAATAACTAAATAACTAAATAACTAAATAACTAAATAACTAAATAACTAAATAACTAAATAACTAAATAACTAAATAACTAAATAACTAAATAACTAATAACTAAATAACTAAATAACTAAATAACTAAATAACTAAATAACTAAATAACTAAATAACTAAATAACTAAATAACTAAATAACTAAATAACTAAATAACTAAATAACTAAATAACTAAATAACTAAATAACTAAATAACTAAATAACTAAATAACTAAATAACTAAATAACTAAATAACTAAATAACTAAATAACTAAATAACTAAATAACTAAATAACTAAATAACTAAATAACTAAATAACTAAATAACTAAATAACTAAATAACTAAATAACTAAATAACTAAATAACTAAATAACTAAATAACTAAATAACTAAATAACTAAATAACTAAATAACTAAATAACTAAATAACTAAATAACTAAATAACTAAATAACTAAATAACTAAATAACTAAATAACTAAATAACTAAATAACTAAATAACTAAATAACTGAATATCTAAATAACTAAATAACTAAATAACTAAATAACTAAATAACTAAATAACTAAATAACTAAATAACTAAATAACTAAATAACTAAATAACTAAATAACTAAATAACTAAATAACTAAATAACTAAATAACTAAATAACTAAATAACTAAATAACTAAATAACTAAATAACTAAATAACTAAATAACTAAATAACTAAATAACTAAATAACTAAATAACTAAATAACTAAATAACTAAATAACTAAATAACTAAATAACTAAATAACTAAATAACTAAATAACTAAATAACTAAATAACTAAATAACTAAATAACTAAATAACTAAATAACTAAATAACTAAATAACTAAATAACTAAATAACTAAATAACTAAATAACTAAATAACTAAATAACTAAATAACTAAATAACTAAATAACTAAATAACTAAATAACTAAATAACTAAATAACTAAATAACTAAATAACTAAATAACTAATAACTAAATAACTAAATAACTAAATAACTAAATAACTAAATAACTAAATAACTAAATAACTAAATAACTAAATAACTAAATAACTAAATAACTAAATAACTAAATAACTAAATAACTAAATAACTAAATAACTAAATAACTAAATAACTAAATAACTAAATAACTAAATAACTAAATAACTAAATAACTAAATAACTAAATAACTAAATAACTAAATAACTAAATAACTAAATAACTAAATAACTAAATAACTAAATAACTAAATAACTAAATAACTAAATAACTAAATAACTAAATAACTAAATAACTAAATAACTAAATAACTAAATAACTAAATAACTAAATAACTAAATAACTAAATAACTAAATAACTAAATAACTAAATAACTAAATAACTAAATAACTAAATAACTAAATAACTAAATAACTAAATAACTAAATAACTAAATAACTAAATAACTAAATAACTAAATAACTAAATAACTAAATAACTAAATAACTAAATAACTAAATAACTAAATAACTAAATAACTAAATAACTAAATAACTAAATAACTAAATAACTAAATAACTAAATAACTAATAACTAAATAACTAAATAACTAAATAACTAAATAACTAAATAACTAAATAACTAAATAACTAAATAACTAAATAACTAAATAACTAAATAACTAAATAACTAAATAACTAAATAACTAAATAACTAAATAACTAAATAACTAAATAACTAAATAACTAAATAACTAAATAACTAAATAACTAAATAACTAAATAACTAAATAACTAAATAACTAAATAACTAAATAACTAAATAACTAAATAACTAAATAACTAAATAACTAAATAACTAAATAACTAAATAACTAAATAACTAAATAACTAAATAACTAAATAACTAAATAACTAAATAACTAAATAACTAAATAACTAAATAACTAAATAACTAAATAACTAAATAACTAAATAACTAAATAACTAAATAACTAAATAACTAAATAACTAAATAACTAAATAACTAAATAACTAAATAACTAAATAACTAAATAACTAAATAACTAAATAACTAAATAACTAAATAACTAAATAACTAAATAACTAAATATAATAACTAAATAACTAAATAACTAAATAACTAAATAACTAAATAACTAAATAACTAAATAACTAAAACTAAATAACTAAATAACTAAATAACTAAATAACTAAATAACTAAATAACTAAATAACTAAATAACTAAATAACTAAATAACTAAATAACTAAATAACTAAATAACTAAATAACTAAATAACTAAATAACTAAATAACTAAATAACTAAATAACTAAATAACTAAATAACTAAATAACTAAATAACTAAAGGACTAAATAACTAAATAACTAAATAACTAAATAACTAAATAACTAAATAACTAAATAACTAAATAACTAAATAACTAAATAACTAAATAACTAAATAACTAAATAACTAAATAACTAAATAACTAAATAACTAAATAACTAAATAACTAAATAACTAAATAACTAAATAACTAAATAACTAAATAACTAAATAACTAAATAACTAAATAACTAAATAACTAAATAACTAAATAACTAAATAACTAAATAACTAAATAACTAAATAACTAAATAACTAAATAACTAAATAACTAAATAACTAAATAACTAAATAACTAAATAACTAAATAACTAAATAACTAAATAACTAAATAACTAAATAACTAAATAACTAAATAACTAAATAACTAAATAACTAAATAACTAAATAACTAAATAACTAAATAACTAAATAACTAAATAACTAAATAACTAAATAACTAAATAACTAAATAACTGGATAACTAAATAACTAAATAACTAAATAACTAAATAACTAAATAACTAAATAACTAAATAACTAAATAACTAAATAACTAAATAACTAAATAACTAAATAACTAAATAACTAAATAACTAAATAACTAAATAACTAAATAACTAAATAACTAAATAACTAAATAACTAAATAACTAAATAACTAAATAACTAAATAACTAAATAACTAAATAACTAAATAACTAAATAACTAAATAACTAAATAACTAAATAACTAAATAACTAAATAACTAAATAACTAAATAACTAAATAACTAAATAACTAAATAACTAAATAACTAAATAACTAAATAACTAAATAACTAAATAACTAAATAACTAAATAACTAAATAACTAAATAACTAAATAACTAAATAACTAAATAACTAAATAACTAAATAACTAAATAACTAAATAACTAAATAACTAAATAACTAAATAACTAAATAACTAAATAACTAAATAACTAAATAACTAAATAACTAAATAACTAAATAACTAAATAACTAAATAACTAAATAACTAAATAACTAAATAACTAAATAACTAAATAACTAAATAACTAAATAACTAAATAACTAAATAACTAAATAACTAAATAACTAATAACTAAATAACTAAATAACTAAATAACTAAATAACTAAATAACTAAATAACTAAATAACTAAATAACTAAATAACTAAATAACTAAATAACTAAATAACTAAATAACTAAATAACTAAATAACTAAATAACTAAATAACTAAATAACTAAATAACTAAATAACTAAATAACTAATAACTAAATAACTAAATAACTAAATAACTAAATAACTAAATAACTAAATAACTAAATAACTAAATAACTAAATAACTAAATAACTAAATAACTAAATAACTAAATAACTAAATAACTAAATAACTAAATAACTAAATAACTAAATAACTAAATAACTAGATAACCAAATAACTAAATAACTAAATAACTAAATAACTAAATAACTAAATAACTAAATAACTAAATAACTAAATAACTAAATAACTAAATAACTAAATAACTAAATAACTAAATAACTAAATAACTAAATAACTAAATAACTAAATAACTAAATAACTAAATAACTAAATAACTAAATAACTAAATAACTAAATAACTAAATAACTAAATAACTAAATAACTAAATAACTAAATACCTAAATAACTAAATAACTAAATAACTAAATAACTAAATAACTAAATAACTAAATAACTAAATAACTAAATAACTAAATAACTAAATAACTAAATAACTAAATAACTAAATAACTAAATAACTAAATAACTAGATAACTAAATAACTAAATAACTAAATAACTAAATAACTAAATAACTAAATAACTAAATAACTAAATAACTAAATAACTAAATAACTAAATAACTAAATAACTAAATAACTAAATAACTAAATAACTAAATAACTAAATAACTAAATAACTAAATAACTAAATAACTAAATAACTAAATAACTAAATAACTAAATAACTAAATAACTAAATAACTAAATAACTAAATAACTAAATAACTAAATAACTAAATAACTAAATAACTAAATAACTAGCTAACTAAATAACTAAATAACTAAATAACTAAATAACTAAATAACTAAATAACTAAATAACTAAATAACTAAATAACTAAATAACTCAATAACTAAATAACTAAATAACTAAATAACTAAATAACTAAATAACTAAATAACTAAATAACTAAATAACTAAATAACTAAATAACTAAATAACTAAATAACTAAATAACTAAATAACTAAATAACTAAATAACTAAATAACTAAATAACTAAATAACTAAATAACTAAATAACTAAATAACTAAATAACTAAATAACTAAATAACTAAATAACTAAATAACTAAATAACTAAATAACTAAATAACTAAATAACTAAATAACTAAATAACTAAATAACTAAATAACTAAATAACTAAATAACTAATAACTAAATAACTAAATAACTAAATAACTAAATAACTAAATAACTAAATAACTAAATAACTAAATAACTAAATAACTAAATAACTAAATAACTAAATAACTAAATAACTAAATAACTAAATAACTAAATAACTAAATAACTAAATAACTAAATAACTAAATAACTAAATAACTAAATAACTAAATAACTAAATAACTAAATAACTAAATAACTAAATAACTAAATAACTAAATAACTAAATAACTAAATAACTAAATAACTAAATAACTAAATAACTAAATAACTAAATAACTAAATAACTAAATAACTAAATAACTAAATAACTAAATAACTAAATAACTAAATAACTAAATAACTAAATAACTAAATAACTAAATAACTAAATAACTAAATAACTAAATAACTAAATAACTAAATAACTAAATAACTAAATAACTAAATAACTAAATAACTAAATAACTAAATAACTAAATAACTAAATAACTAAATAACTAAATAACTAAATAACTAAATAACTAAATAACTAAATAACTAAATAACTAAATAACTAAATAACTAAATAACTAAATAACTAAATAACTAAATAACTAAATAACTAAATAACTAAATAACTAAATAACTAAATAACTAAATAACTAAATAACTAAATAACTAAATAACTAAATAACTAAATAACTAAATAACTAAATAACTAAATAACTAAATAACTAAATAACTAAATAACTAAATAACTAAATAACTAAATAACTAAATAACTAAATAGGTAAATAACTAAATAACTAAATAACTAAATAACTAAATAACTAAATAACTAAATAACTAAATAACTAAATAACTAAATAACTAAATAACTAAATAACTAAATAACTAAATAACTAAATAACTAAATAACTAAATAACTAAATAACTAAATAACTAAATAACTAAATAACTAAATAACTAAATAACTAAATAACTAAATAACTAAATAACTAAATAACTAAATAACTAAATAACTAAATAACTAAATAACTAAATAACTAAATAACTAAATAACTAAATAACTAAATAACTAAATAACTAAATAACTAAATAACTAAATAACTAAATAACTAAATAACTAAATAACTAAATAACTAAATAACTAAATAACTAAATAACTAAATAACTAAATAACTAAATAACTAAATAACTAAATAACTAAATAACTAAATAACTAAATAACTAAATAACTAAATAACTAAATAACTAAATAACTAAATAACTAAATAACTAAATAACTAAATAACTAAATAACTAAATAACTAAATAACTAAATAACTAAATAACTAAATAACTAAATAACTAAATAACTAAATAACTAAATAACTAAATAACTAAATAACTAAATAACTAAATAACTAAATAACTAAATAACTAAATAACTAAATAACTAAATAACTAAATAACTAAATAACTAAATAACTAAATAACTAAATAACTAAATAACTAAATAACTAAATAACTAAATAACTAAATAACTAAATAACTAAATAACTAAATAACTAAATAACTAAATAACTAAATAACTAAATAACTAAATAACTAAATTACTAAATACCTAAATAACTAAATAACTAAATAACTAAATAACTAAATAACTAAATAACTAAATAACTAAATAACTAAATAACTAAATAACTAAATAACTAAATAACTAAATAACTAAATAACTAAATAACTAAATAACTAAATAACTAAATAACTAAATAACTAAATAACTAAATAACTAAATAACTAAATAACTAAATAACTAAATAACTAAATAACTAAATAACTAAATAACTAAATAACTAAATAACTAAATAACTAAATAACTAAATAACTAAATAACTAAATAACTAAATAACTAAATAACTAAATAACTAAATAACTAAATAACTAAATAACTAAATAACTAAATAACTAAATAACTAAATAACTAAATAACTAAATAACTAAATAACTAAATAACTAAATAACTAAATAACTAAATAACTAAATAACTAAATAACTAAATAACTAAATAACTAAATAACTAAATAACTAAATAACTAAATAACTAAATAACTAAATAACTAAATAACTAAATAACTAAATAACTAAATAACTAAATAACTAAATAACTAAATAACTAAATAACTAAATAACTAAATAACTAAATAACTAAATAACTAAATAACTAAATAACTAAATAACTAAATAACTAAATAACTAAATAACTAAATAACTAATAACTAAATAAAAAAATAACTAAATAACTAAATAACTAAATAAATAACTAAATAACTAAATAACTAAATAACTAAATAACTAAATAACTAAATAACTAAATAACTAAATAACTAAATAACTAAATAACTAAATAACTAAATAACTAAATAACTAAATAACTAAATAACTAAATAACTAAATAACTAAATAACTAAATAACTAAATAACTAAATAACTAAATAACTAAATAACTAAATAACTAAATAACAAAATAACTAAATAACAAAATAACTAAATAACTATATAACTAAATAACTAAATAACTAAGTAACTAAATAACTAAATAACTAAATAACTAAATAACTAAATAACTAAATAACTAAATAACTAAATAACTAAATAACTAAATAACTAAATAACTAAATAACTAAATAATTAAATAACTATATAACTAAATAGCTAAATAACTAAATAACTAAATAACTAAATAACTAAATAACTAAATAACTAAATAACTAAATAACTAAATAACTAAATAACTAAATAACTAAATAACTAAATAACTAAATAACTAAATAACTAAATAACTAAATAACTAAATAACTAAATAACTAAAAAATAACTAAATAACTAAATAACTAAATAACTAAATAACTAAATAACTAAATAACTAAATAACTAAATAACTAAATAACTAAATAACTAAATAACTAAATAACTAAATAACTAAATAACTAAATAACTAAATAACTAAATAACTAAATAACTAAATAACTAAATAACTAAATAACTAATAACTAAATAACTAAATAACTAAATAACTAAATAACTAAATAACTAATAACTAAATAACTAAATAACTAAATAACTAAATAACTAAATAACTAAAAAACTAAAAAATAAATAACTAAATAACTAAATAACTAAATAACTAAATAACTAAATAACTAAATAACTAAATAACTAAATAACTAAATAACTAAATAACTAAATAACTAAATAACTAAATAACTAAATAACTAAATAACTAAATAACTAAATAACTAAATAACTAAATAACTAAATAACTAAATAACTAAATAACTAAATAACTAAATAACTAAATAACTAAATAACTAAATAACTAAATAACTAAATAACTAAATAACTAAATAACTAAATAACTAAATAACTAAATAACTAAATAACTAAATAACTAAATAACTAAATAACTAAATAACTAAATAACTAAATAACTAAATAACTAAATAACTAAATAACTAAATAACTAAATAACTAAATAACTAAATAACTAAATAACTAAATAACTAAATAACTAAATAACTAAATAACTAAATAACTAAATAACTAAATAACTAAATAACTAAATAACTAAATAACTAAATAACTAAATAACTAAATAACTAAATAACTAAATAACTAAATAACTAAATAACTAAATAACTAAATAACTAAATAACTAAATAACTAAATAACTAAATAACTAAATAACTAAATAACTAAATAACTAAATAACTAAATAACTAAATAACTAAATAACTAAATAACTAAATAACTAAATAACTAAATAACTAAATAACTAAATAACTAAATAACTAAATAACTAAATAACTAAATAACTAAATAACTAAATAACTAAATAACTAAATAACTAAATAACTAAATAACTAAATAACTAAATAACTAAATAACTAAATAACTAACTAACTAAATAACTAAATAACTAAATAACTAAATAACTAAATAACTAAATAACTAAATAACTAAATAACTAAATAACTAAATAACTAAATAACTAAATAACTAAATAACTAAATAACTAAATAACTAAATAACTAAATAACTAAATAACTAAATAACTAAATAACTAAATAACTAAATAACTAAATAACTAAATAACTAAATAACTAAATAACTAAATAACTAAATAACTAAATAACTAAATAACTAAATAACTAAATAACTAAATAACTAAATAACTAAATAACTAAATAACTAAATAACTAAATAACTAAATAACTAAATAACTAAATAACTAAATAACTAAATAACTAAATAACTAAATAACTAAATAACTAAATAACTAAATAACTAAATAACTAAATAACTAATAACTAAATAACTAAATAACTAAATAACTAAATAACTAAATAACTAAATAACTAAATAACTAAATAACTAAATAACTAAATAACTAAATAACTAAATAACTAAATAACTAAATAACTAAATAACTAAATAACTAAATAACTAAATAACTAAATAACTAAATAACTAAATAACTAAATAACTAAATAACTAAATAACTAAATAACTAAATAACTAAATAACTAAATAACTAAATAACTAAATAACTAAATAACTAAATAACTAAATAACTAAATAACTAAATAACTAAATAACTAAATAACTAAATAACTAAATAACTAAATAACTAAATAACTAAATAACTAAATAACTAAATAACTAAATAACTAAATAACTAAATAACTAAATAACTAAATAACTAAATAACTAAATAACTAAATAACTAAATAACTAAATAACTAAATAACTAAATAACTAAATAACTAAATAACTAAATAACTAAATAACTAAATAACTAAATAACTAAATAACTAAATAACTAAATAACTAAATAACTAAATAACTAAATAACTAAATAACTAAATAACTAAATAACTAAATAACTAAATAACTAAATAACTAAATAACTAAATAACTAAATAACTAAATAACTAAATAACTAAATAACTAAATAACTAAATAACTAAATAACTAAATAACTAAATAACTAAATAACTAAATAACTAAATAACTAAATAACTAAATAACTAAATAACTAAATAACTAAATAACTAAATAACTAAATAACTAAATAACTAAATAACTAAATAACTAAATAACTAAATAACTAAATAACTAAATAACTAATAACTAAATAACTAAATAACTAAATAACTAAATAACTAAATAACTAAATAACTAAATAACTAAATAACTAAATAACTAAATAACTAAATAACTAAATAACTAAATAACTAAATAACTAAATAACTAAATAACTAAATAACTAAATAGCAAAATAACTAAATAACTAAATAACTAAATAACTAAATAACTAAATAACTAAATAACTAAAAAACTAAATAACTAAATAACTAAATAACTAAATAACTAAATAACTAAATAACTAAATAACTAAATATCTAAATAACTAAATAACTAAATAACTAAATAACTAAATAACTAAATAACTAAATAACTAAATAACTAAATAACTAAATAACTAAATAACTAAATAACTAAATAACTAAATAACTAAATAACTAAATAACTAAATAACTAAATAACTAAATAACTAAATAACTAAATAACTAAATAACTAAATAACTAAATAACTAAATAACTAAATAACTAAATAACTAAATAACTAAATAACTAAATAACTAAATAACTAAATAACTAAATAACTAAATAACTAAATAACTAAATAACTAAATAACTAAATAACTAAATAACTAAATAACTAAATAACTAAATAACTAAAGAACTAAATAACTAAATAACTAAATAACTAAATAACTAAATAACTAAATAACTAAATAACTAAATAACTAAATAACTAAATAACTAAATAACTAAATAACTAAATAACTAAATAACTAAATAACTAAATAACTAAATAACTAAATAACTAAATAACTAAATAACTAAATAACTAAATAACTAAATAACTAAATAACTAAATAACTAAATAACTAAATAACTAATAAATAACTAAATAACTAAATAACTAAATAACTAAATAACTAAATAACTAAATAACTAAATAACTAAATAACTAAATAACTAAATAACTAAATAACTAAATAACTAAATAACTAAATAACTAAATAACTAAATAACTAAATAACTAAATAACTAAATAACTAAATAACTAAATAACTAAATAACTAAATAACTAAATAACTAAATAACTAAATAACTAAATAACTAAATAACTAAATAACTAAATAACTAAATAACTAAATAACTAAATAACTAAATAACTAAATAACTAAATAACTAAATAACTAAATAACTAAATAACTAAATAACTAAATAACTAAATAACTAAATAACTAAATAACTAAATAACTAAATAACTAAATAACTAAATAACTAAATAACTAAATAACTAAATAACTAAATAACTAAATAACTAAATAACTAAATAACTAAATAACTAAATAACTAAATAACTAAATAACTAAATAACTAAATAACTAAATAACTAAATAACTAAATAACTAAATAACTAATAACTAAATAACTAAATAACTAAATAACTAAATAACTAAATAACTAAATAACTAAATAACTAAATAACTAAATAACTAAATAACTAAATAACTAAATAACTAAATAACTAAATAACTAAATAACTAAATAACTAAATAACTAAATAACTAAATAACTAAATAAAATAACTAAATAACTAAATAACTAAATAACTAAATAACTAAATAACTAAATAACTAAATAACTAAATAACTAAATAAATAACTAAATAACTAAATAACTAAATAACTAAATAACTAAATAACTAAATAACTAAATAACTAAATAACTAAATAACTAAATAACTAAATAACTAAATAACTAAATAACTAAATAACTAAATAACTAAATAACTAAATAACTAAATAACTAATAACTAAATAACTAAATAACTAAATAACTAAATAACTAAATAACTAAATAACTAAATAACTAAATAACTAAATAACTAAATAACTAAATAACTAAATAACTAAATAACTAAATAACTAAATAACTAAATAACTAAATAACTAAATAACTAAATAACTAAATAACTAAATAACTAAATAACTAAATAACTAAATAACTAAATAACTAAATAACTAAATAACTAAATAACTAAATAACTAAATAACTAAATAACTAAATAACTAAATAACTAAATAACTAAATAACTAAATAACTAAATAACTAAATAACTAAATAACTAAATAACTAAATAACTAAATAACTAAATAACTAAATAACTAAATAACTAAATAACTAAATAACTAAATAACTAAATAACTAAATAACTAAATAACTAAATAACTAAATAACTAAATAACTAAATAACTAAATAACTAAATAACTAAATAACTAAATAACTAAATAACTAAATAACTAAATAACTAAATAACTAAATAACTAAATAACTAAATAACTAAATAACTAAATAACTAAATAACTAAATAACTAAATAACTAAATAACTAAATAACTAAATAACTAAATAACTAAATAACTAAATAACTAAATAACTAAATAACTAAATAACTAAATAACTAAATAACTAAATAACTAAATAACTAAATAACTAAATAACTAAATAACTAAATAACTAAATAACTAAATAACTAAGGAACTAAATAACTAAATAACTAAATAACTAAATAACTAAATAACTAAATAACTAAATAACTAAATAACTAAATAACTAAATAACTAAATAACTAAATAACTAAATAACTAAATAACTAAATAACTAAATAACTAAATAACTAAATAACTAAATAACTAAATAACTAAATAACTAAATAACTAAATAACTAAATAACTAAATAACTAAATAACTAAATAACTAAATAACTAAATAACTAAATAACTAAATAACTAAATAACTAAATAACTAAATAACTAAATAACTAAATAACTAAATAACTAAATAACTAAATAACTAAATAACTAAATAACTAAATAACTAAATAACTAAATAACTAAATAACTAAATAACTAAATAACTAAATAACTAAATAACTAAATAACTAAATAGGTAAATAACTAAATAACTAAATAACTAAATAACTAAATAACTAAATAACTAAATAACTAAATAACTAAATAACTAAATAACTAAATAACTAAATAACTAAATAACTAAATAACTAAATAACTAAATAACTAAATAACTAAATAACTAAATAACTAAATAACTAAATAACTAAATAACTAAATAACTAAATAACTAAATAACTAAATAACTAAATAACTAAATAACTAAATAACTAAATAACTAAATAACTAAATAACTAAATAACTAAATAACTAAATAACTAAATAACTAAATAACTAAATAACTAAATAACTAAATAACTAAATAACTAAATAACTAAATAACTAAATAACTAAATAACTAAATAACTAAATAACTAAATAACTAAATAACTAAATAACTAAATAACTAAATAACTAAATAACTAAATAACTAAATAACTAAATAACTAAATAACTAAATAACTAAATAACTAAATAACTAAATAACTAAATAACTAAATAACTAAATAACTAAATAACTAAATAACTAAATAACTAAATAACTAAATAACTAAATAACTAAATAACTAAATAACTAAATAACTAAATAACTAAATAACTAAATAACTAAAAAATAACTAAATAACTAAATAACTAAATAACTAAATAACTAAATAACTAAATAACTAAATAACTAAATAACTAAATAACTAAATAACTAAATAACTAAATAACTAAATAACTAAATAACTAAATAACTAAATAACTAAATAACTAAATAACTAAATAACTAAATAACTAAATAACTAAATAACTAAATAACTAAATAACTAAATAACTAAATAACTAAATAACTAAATAACTAAATAACTAAATAACTAAATAACTAAATAACTAAATAACTAAATAACTAAATAACTAAATAACTAAATAACTAAATAACTAAATAACTAAATAACTAAATAACTAAATAACTAAATAACTAAATAACTAAATAACTAAATAACTAAATAACTAAATAACTAAATAACTAAATAACTAAATAACTAAATAACTAAATAACTAAATAACTAATAACTAAATAACTAAATAACTAAATAACTAAATAACTAAATAACTAAATAACTAAATAACTAAAAACTAAATAACTAAATAACTAAATAACTAAATAACTAAATAACTAAATAACTAAATAACTAAATAACTAAATAACTAAATAACTAAATAACTAAATAACTAAATAACTAAATAACTAAATAACTAAATAACTAAATAACTAAATAACTACTTAACTAATAACTAAATAACTAAATAACTAAATAACTAAATAACTAAATAACTAAATAACTAAATAACTAAATAACTAAATAACTAAATAACTAAATAACTAAATACTAAATAACTAAATAACTAAATAACTAAATAACTAAATAACTAAATAACTAAATAACTAAATAACTAAATAAATTAATTACTAAATAACTAAATAACTAAATAACTAAATAACTAAATAACTAAATAACTAAATAACTAAATAACTAATAACTAAATAACTAAATAACTAAATAACTAAATAACTAAATAACTAAATAACTAAATAACTAATAACTAAATAACTAAATAACTAAATAACTAAATAACTAAATAACTAAATAACTAAATAACTAAATAACTAAATAACTAAATAACTAAATAACTAAATAACTAAATAACTAAATAACTAAATAACTAAATAACTAAATAACTAAATAACTAAATAACTAAATAACTAAATCTAAATAACTAAATAACTAAATAACTAATAACTAAATAACTAAATAACTAAATAACTAAATAACTAAATAACTAAATAACTAAATAACTAAATAACTAAATAACTAAATAACTAAATAACTAAATAACTAAATAACTAAATAACTAAAACTAAATAACTAAATAACTAAATAACTAAATAACTAAATAACTAAATAACTAAATAACTAAATAACTAAATAACTAAATAACTAAATAACTAAATAACTAATAACTAAATAACTAAATAACTAAATAACTAAATAACTAAATAACTAAATAACTAAATAACTAAATAACTAAATAACTAAATAACTAAATAACTAAATAACTAAATAACTAAATAACTAAATAACTAAATAACTAAATAACTAAATAACTAAATAACTAAATAACTAAATAACTAAATAACTAAATAACTAAATAACTAAATAACTAAATAACTAAATAACTAAATAACTAAATAACTAAATAACTAAATAACTAAATAACTAAATAACTAAATAACTAAATAACTAAATAACTAAATAACTAAATAACTAAATAACTAAATAACTAAATAACTAAATAACTAAATAACTAAATAACTAAATAACTAAATAACTAAATAACTAAATAACTAAATAACTAAATAACTAAATAACTAAATAACTAAATAACTAAATAACTAAATAACTAAATAACTAAATAACTAAATAACTAAATAACTAAATAACTAAATAACTAAATAACTAAATAACTAAATAACTAAATAACTAAATAACTAAATAACTAAATAACTAAATAACTAAATAACTAAATAACTAAATAACTAAATAACTAAATAACTAAATAACTAAATAACTAAATAACTAAATAACTAAAACTAAATAACTAAATAACTAAATAACTAAATAACTAAATAACTAAATAACTAAATAACTAAATAACTAAATAACTAAATAACTAAATAACTAAATAACTAAATAACTAAATAACTAAATAACTAAATAACTAAATAACTAAATAACTAAATAACTAAATAACTAAATAACTAAAACTAAATAACTAAATAACTAAATAACTAAATAAACTAAATAACTAAATAACTAAATAACTAAATAACTAAATAACTAAATAACTAATAACTAAATAACTAAATAACTAAATAACTAAATAACTAAATAACTAAATAACTAAATAACTAAATAACTAAATAACTAAATAACTAAATAACTAAATAACTAAATAACTAAATAACTAAATAACTAAATAACTAAATAACTAAATAACTAAATAACTAAATAACTAAAAACTAAATAACTAAATAACTAAATAACTAAATAACTAAATAACTAAATAACTAAATAACTAAATAACTAAATAACTAAATAACTAAATAACTAAATAACTAAATAACTAAATAACTAAATAACTAAATAACTAAATAACTAAATAACTAAATAACTAAATAACTAAATAACTAAATAACTAAATAACTAAATAACTAAATAACTAAATAACTAAATAACTAAATAACTAAATAACTAAATAACTAAATAACTAAATAACTAAATAACTAAATAACTAATAACTAAATAACTAAATGACTAAATAACTAAATAACTAAATAATAAAATAACTAAATAACTAAATAACTAAATAACTAAAAACTAAATAACTAAATAACTAAATAACTAAATAACTAAATAACTAAATAACTAAATAACTAAATAACTAAATAACTAAATAACTAAATAACTAAATAACTAAATAACTAAATAACTAAATAACTAATAACTAAATAACTAAATAACTAAATAACTGTAAAACTAAATAACTAAATAACTAAATAACTAAATAACTAAATAACTAAATAACTAAATAACTAAATTACTAAATAACTAACTAACTAAATAACTAATAACTAAATAACTAAATAACTAAATAACTAAATAACTAAATAACTAAATAACTAAATAACTAAATAACTAAATAACTAAATAACTAAATAACTAAATAACTAAATAAC
>JAMYCR010000468.1:0-24219 GCA_028830335.1 Eucera pruinosa
CACCTAACCCACGCTGCAATGGACCTAATCAAGCCTTAACGTTACCTAACCGACTTACTCTACGTCTACGCACACCTAACCCACCCCGAAGGTACCTAACCGTGCCTGTGGCGTGCCTGCACGTCGTTACCGACACCTAACACACCCTGGGAAGAGCCAAACATCTGTAGGAGCTGACCTAACCGACGTAACCTTCGCCTGAACGGGCCTAACCCGCCACGGAACGAACCTAACCCAGTCTGGAGCGCCCGTAACCGCTCTATACTTCGCCTAGATGCACCTAACCCACGCTGGAATGGACCTAATCAAGTCTTAACGGTACCTAACCGACTTACCCTACGTCTACGCACACCTAACCCACCCCGAAGGTACCTAACCGTGCCTGAGGCGTGCCTGCACGTCGATACCGACACTAACCCACCCTGGGAAGAGCCAAACATCTGTAGGAGCTGACCTAACCGACGTAACCTTCGTCTGAACGGGCCTAACCCACCACGGAACGAACCTAACCCTGTCTGGAGCGCCCGTAACCGCTCTATACTTCGCCTGGGTGCACCTAACCCACGCTGGAATGGACCTAATCAAGTCTTAACGGTACCTAACCGACTTACCCTACGTCTACGCACACCTAACCCACCCCGAAGGTACCTAACCGTGCCTGAGGCGTGCCTGCACGTCGTTACCGACACCTAACCCACCCTGGGAAGAGCCAAACATCTGTAGGAGCTGACCTAACCGACGTAACCTTCGCCTGAACGGGCCTAACCCGCCACGGAACGAACCTAACCCTGTCTGGAGCGCCCGTAACCGCTCTATACTTAGCCTGGGTGCACCTAACCCACGCTGCAATGGACCTAATCAAGCCTTAACGTTACCTAACCGACTTACCCTACGTCTACGCACACCTAACCCACCCCGGAGGTACCTAACCGTGCCTGAGGCGTGCCTGCACGTCGATACCGACACCTAACACACCCTGGGAAGAGCCAAACATCTGTAGGAGCTGACCTAACCGACGTAACCTTCGTCTGAACGGGCCTAACCCGCCACGGAACGAACCTAACCCTGTCTGGAGCGCCCGTAACCGCTCTATACTTCGCCTGGGTGCACCTAACCCACGCTGGAATGGACCTAATCAAGTCTTAACGGTACCTAACCGACTTACCCTACGTCTACGCACACCTAACCCACGCCGAAGGTACCTAACCGTGCCTGAGGCGCGCCTGCACGTCGATACCGACACCTAACCCACCCTGGGAAAAGCCAAACATCTGTAGGAGCTGACCTAACCGACGTAACCTTCGCCTGAACGGGCCTAACCCACCACGGAACGAACCTAACCCAGTCTGGAGCGCCCGTAACCGCGCTATACTTCGCCTGGGTGCACCTAACCCACGCTGGAATGGACCTAATCAAGTCTTAACGGTACCTAACCGACTTACCCTACGTCTACGCACACCTAACCCACCCCGGAGGTACCTAACCGTGCCTGAGGCGTGCCTGCACGTCGATACCGACACCTAACCCACTCTGGGAAGAGCCAAACATCTGTAGGAGCTGACCTAACCGACGTAACCTTCGTCTGAACGGGCCTAACCCACCACGGAACGAACCTAACCCTGTCTGGAGCGCCCGTAACCGCTCTATACTTCGCCTGGGTGCACCTAACCCACGCTGGAATGGACCTAATCAAGTCTTAACGGTACCTAACCGACTTACCCTACGTCTACGCACACCTAACCCACCCCGAAGGTACCTAACCGTGCCTGCGCCGCGCCTGCACGTCGATACCGACACCTAACCCACCCTGGGAAGAGCCAAACATCTGTAGGAGCTGACCTAACCGACGTAACCTTCGCCTGAACGGGCCTACCCCGCCACGGAACGAACCTAACCCTGTCTGGAGCGCCCGTAACCGCTCTAAACTTAGCCTGGGTGCACCTAACCCACGCTGCAATGGACCTAATCAAGCCTTAACGTTACCTAACCGACTTACTCTACGTCTACGCACACCTAACCCACCCCGAAGGTACCTAACCGTGCCTGTGGCGTGCCTGCACGTCGTTACCGACACCTAACACACCCTGGGAAGAGCCAAACATCTGTAGGAGCTGACCTAACCGACGTAACCTTCGCCTGAACGGGCCTAACCCGCCACGGAACGAACCTAACCCAGTCTGGAGCGCCCGTAACCGCTCTATACTTCGCCTAGATGCACCTAACCCACGCTGGAATGGACCTAATCAAGTCTTAACGGTACCTAACCGACTTACCCTGCGTCTACGCACACCTAACCCACCCCGAAGGTACCTAACCGTGCCTGGGCGTGCCTGCACGTCGATACCGACACTAACCCACCCTGGGAAGAGCCAAACATCTGTAGGAGCTGACCTAACCGACGTAACCTTCGTCTGAACGGGCCTAACCCACCACGGAACGAACCTAACCCTGTCTGGAGCGCCCGTAACCGCTCTATACTTCGCCTGGGTGCACCTAACCCACGCTGGAATGGACCTAATCAAGTCTTAACGGTACCTAACCGACTTACCCTACGTCTACGCACACCTAACCCACCCCGAAGGTACCTAACCGTGCCTGAGGCGTGCCTGCACGTCGTTACCGACACCTAACCCACCCTGGGAAGAGCCAAACATCTGTAGGAGCTGACCTAACCGACGTAACCTTCGCCTGAACGGGCCTAACCCGCCACGGAACGAACCTAACCCTGTCTGGAGCGCCCGTAACCGCTCTATACTTAGCCTGGGTGCACCTAACCCACGCTGCAATGGACCTAATCAAGCCTTAACGTTACCTAACCGACTTACCCTACGTCTACGCACACCTAACCCACCCCGGAGGTACCTAACCGTGCCTGAGGCGTGCCTGCACGTCGATACCGACACCTAACACACCCTGGGAAGAGCCAAACATCTGTAGGAGCTGACCTAACCGACGTAACCTTCGTCTGAACGGGCCTAACCCGCCACGGAACGAACCTAACCCTGTCTGGAGCGCCCGTAACCGCTCTATACTTCGCCTGGGTGCACCTAACCCACGCTGGAATGGACCTAATCAAGTCTTAACGGTACCTAACCGACTTACCCTACGTCTACGCACACCTAACCCACGCCGAAGGTACCTAACCGTGCCTGAGGCGCGCCTGCACGTCGATACCGACACCTAACCCACCCTGGGAAGAGCCAAACATCTGTAGGAGCTGACCTAACCGACGTAACCTTCGCCTGAACGGGCCTAACCCACCACGGAACGAACCTAACCCAGTCTGGAGCGCCCGTAACCGCGCTATACTTCGCCTGGGTGCACCTAACCCACGCTGGAATGGACCTAATCAAGTCTTAACGGTACCTAACCGACTTACCCTACGTCTACGCACACCTAACCCACCCCGGAGGTACCTAACCGTGCCTGAGGCGTGCCTGCACGTCGATACCGACACCTAACCCACTCTGGGAAGAGCCAAACATCTGTAGGAGCTGACCTAACCGACGTAACCTTCGTCCTGAACGGGCCTAACCCACCACGGAACGAACCTAACCCTGTCTGGAGCGCCCGTAACCGCTCTATACTTCGCCTGGGTGCACCTAACCCACGCTGGAATGGACCTAATCAAGTCTTAACGGTACCTAACCGACTTACCCTACGTCTACGCACACCTAACCCACCCCGAAGGTACCTAACCGTGCCTGAGGCGTGCCTGCACGTCGTTACCGACACCTAACCCACCCTGGGAAGAGCCAAACATCTGTAGGAGCTGACCTAACCGACGTAACCTTCGCCTGAACGGGCCTACCCCGCCACGGAACGAACCTAACCCTGTCTGGAGCGCCCGTAACCGCTCTAAACTTAGCCTGGGTGCACCTAACCCACGCTGCAATGGACCTAATCAAGCCTTAACGTTACCTAACCGACTTACTCTACGTCTACGCACACCTAACCCACCCCGAAGGTACCTAACCGTGCCTGTGGCGTGCCTGCACGTCGTTACCGACACCTAACACACCCTGGGAAGAGCCAAACATCTGTAGGAGCTGACCTAACCGACGTAACCTTCGCCTGAACGGGCCTAACCCGCCACGGAACGAACCTAACCCAGTCTGGAGCGCCCGTAACCGCTCTATACTTCGCCTAGATGCACCTAACCCACGCTGGAATGGACCTAATCAAGTCTTAACGGTACCTAACCGACTTACCCTACGTCTACGCACACCTAACCCACCCCGAAGGTACCTAACCGTGCCTGAGGCGTGCCTGCACGTCGATACCGACACCTAACCCACCCTGGGAAGAGCCAAACATCTGTAGGAGCTGACCTAACCGACGTAACCTTCGTCTGAACGGGCCTAACCCACCACGGAACGAACCTAACCCTGTCTGGAGCGCCCGTAACCGCTCTATACTTCGCCTGGGTGCACCTAACCCACGCTGGAATGGACCTAATCAAGTCTTAACGGTACCTAACCGACTTACCCTACGTCTACGCACACCTAACCCACCCCGAAGGTACCTAACCGTGCCTGAGGCGTGCCTGCACGTCGTTACCGACACCTAACCCACCCTGGGAAGAGCCAAACATCTGTAGGAGCTGACCTAACCGACGTAACCTTCGCCTGAACGGGCCTAACCCGCCACGGAACGAACCTAACCCTGTCTGGAGCGCCCGTAACCGCTCTAAACTTAGCCTGGGTGCACCTAACCCACGCTGCAATGGACCTAATCAAGCCTTAACGTTACCTAACCGACTTACTCTACGTCTACGCACACCTAACCCACCCCGAAGGTACCTAACCGTGCCTGTGGCGTGCCTGCACGTCGTTACCGACACCTAACACACCCTGGGAAGAGCCAAACATCTGTAGGAGCTGACCTAACCGACGTAACCTTCGCCTGAACGGGCCTAACCCGCCACGGAACGAACCTAACCCAGTCTGGAGCGCCCGTAACCGCTCTATACTTCGCCTAGATGCACCTAACCCACGCTGGAATGGACCTAATCAAGTCTTAACGGTACCTAACCGACTTACCCTGCGTCTACGCACACCTAACCCACCCCGAAGGTACCTAACCGTGCCTGGGCGTGCCTGCACGTCGATACCGACACTAACCCACCCTGGGAAGAGCCAAACATCTGTAGGAGCTGACCTAACCGACGTAACCTTCGTCTGAACGGGCCTAACCCACCACGGAACGAACCTAACCCTGTCTGGAGCGCCCGTAACCGCTCTATACTTCGCCTGGGTGCACCTAACCCACGCTGGAATGGACCTAATCAAGTCTTAACGGTACCTAACCGACTTACCCTACGTCTACGCACACCTAACCCACCCCGAAGGTACCTAACCGTGCCTGAGGCGTGCCTGCACGTCGTTACCGACACCTAACCCACCCTGGGAAGAGCCAAACATCTGTAGGAGCTGACCTAACCGACGTAACCTTCGCCTGAACGGGCCTAACCCGCCACGGAACGAACCTAACCCTGTCTGGAGCGCCCGTAACCGCTCTATACTTAGCCTGGGTGCACCTAACCCACGCTGCAATGGACCTAATCAAGCCTTAACGTTACCTAACCGACTTACCCTACGTCTACGCACACCTAACCCACCCCGGAGGTACCTAACCGTGCCTGAGGCGTGCCTGCACGTCGATACCGACACCTAACACACCCTGGGAAGAGCCAAACATCTGTAGGAGCTGACCTAACCGACGTAACCTTCGTCTGAACGGGCCTAACCCGCCACGGAACGAACCTAACCCTGTCTGGAGCGCCCGTAACCGCTCTATACTTCGCCTGGGTGCACCTAACCCACGCTGGAATGGACCTAATCAAGTCTTAACGGTACCTAACCGACTTACCCTACGTCTACGCACACCTAACCCACGCCGAAGGTACCTAACCGTGCCTGAGGCGCGCCTGCACGTCGATACCGACACCTAACCCACCCTGGGAAAAGCCAAACATCTGTAGGAGCTGACCTAACCGACGTAACCTTCGCCTGAACGGGCCTAACCCACCACGGAACGAACCTAACCCAGTCTGGAGCGCCCGTAACCGCGCTATACTTCGCCTGGGTGCACCTAACCCACGCTGGAATGGACCTAATCAAGTCTTAACGGTACCTAACCGACTTACCCTACGTCTACGCACACCTAACCCACCCCGGAGGTACCTAACCGTGCCTGAGGCGTGCCTGCACGTCGATACCGACACCTAACCCACTCTGGGAAGAGCCAAACATCTGTAGGAGCTGACCTAACCGACGTAACCTTCGTCTGAACGGGCCTAACCCACCACGGAACGAACCTAACCCTGTCTGGAGCGCCCGTAACCGCTCTATACTTCGCCTGGGTGCACCTAACCCACGCTGGAATGGACCTAATCAAGTCTTAACGGTACCTAACCGACTTACCCTACGTCTACGCACACCTAACCCACCCCGAAGGTACCTAACCGTGCCTGACGCGTGCCTGCACGTCGTTACCGACACCTAACCCACCCTGGGAAGAGCCAAACATCTGTAGGAGCTGACCTAACCGACGTAACCTTCGCCTGAACGGGCCTACCCCGCCACGGAACGAACCTAACCCTGTCTGGAGCGCCCGTAACCGCTCTAAACTTAGCCTGGGTGCACCTAACCCACGCTGCAATGGACCTAATCAAGCCTTAACGTTACCTAACCGACTTACTCTACGTCTACGCACACCTAACCCACCCCGAAGGTACCTAACCGTGCCTGTGGCGTGCCTGCACGTCGTTACCGACACCTAACACACCCTGGGAAGAGCCAAACATCTGTAGGAGCTGACCTAACCGACGTAACCTTCGCCTGAACGGGCCTAACCCGCCACGGAACGAACCTAACCCAGTCTGGAGCGCCCGTAACCGCTCTATACTTCGCCTAGATGCACCTAACCCACGCTGGAATGGACCTAATCAAGTCTTAACGGTACCTAACCGACTTACCCTACGTCTACGCACACCTAACCCACCCCGAAGGTACCTAACCGTGCCTGGGCGTGCCTGCACGTCGATACCGACACTAACCCACCCTGGGAAGAGCCAAACATCTGTAGGAGCTGACCTAACCGACGTAACCTTCGTCTGAACGGGCCTAACCCACCACGGAACGAACCTAACCCTGTCTGGAGCGCCCGTAACCGCTCTATACTTCGCCTGGGTGCACCTAACCCACGCTGGAATGGACCTAATCAAGTCTTAACGGTACCTAACCGACTTACCCTACGTCTACGCACACCTAACCCACCCCGAAGGTACCTAACCGTGCCTGAGGCGTGCCTGCACGTCGTTACCGACACCTAACCCACCCTGGGAAGAGCCAAACATCTGTAGGAGCTGACCTAACCGACGTAACCTTCGCCTGAACGGGCCTAACCCGCCACGGAACGAACCTAACCCTGTCTGGAGCGCCCGTAACCGCTCTATACTTAGCCTGGGTGCACCTAACCCACGCTGCAATGGACCTAATCAAGCCTTTTTTTTTTTTTTTTTTTTTTTTTTTTTAGAGGGGGAAAATGCATTTACGCACACCAGGCTATGATGTTGGGTGCCCGGTAGTGTGGGACTCCGTATTTGGTTACCCACTAAAAACCCACCTCTGTATCGCTCATTTGGAGAGAAAACACCTTCTATGGCCCCGGTACCTCCATCCCGGCATTACCTCGGGTCCACGGCTATTTCTTACTTTTGGTGTATATTTCCTTCAACGACCGCTTGCTCTATTTTGGCTTTCTCACGTTTTGGCTCGTTTTTCCTCTAGTCTTCTAATGGCTTCCTTGGCTCTGAGTATTTTCTTTATCAAAATGTTTATATCTGCTCTCGCTCGTTGGTTTCGCAACAATACACAAAAGGACTCACTACTAAAGGTATTCCACTTCTTGCTGAAATTTCTCCTTTCGTTTGACCAATGTTCGCATTCAAATATGCAGTGTTGTGGATCGTCGTTTTCTGCACCGCATAGCACGCATCTCGGGCTCTCTACTTTCCCTATTCTATGTAGGTACTCACCGAAAGTACCATGTCCTGTAAGGACCTGAGCCATATAATAGTCAATTATTTGTGGGCCCCAGTTGATCCAGTCCGCTATGCGCGGGATTAGTCTGAAGGTCCACCTGCCGTGTATCGCTTTTTCCCACTCCTCTTGCCATTCATTGGTCATTTCATCGCGTATGTCCGCTTTTATTTCGTTTTTTTCCTCTTTCTTTAGGGATTTGCCCCTTGTTCTATCAAACTGATTTTTTATTGATTTTATATACAGATGTATTGGGGGGGTTCCTGCTAGTACACAGGCTGCGCCTGCAGACACCGTCCTGTAGGCCCTAATCACCCTCGCGAGTGCTGTCTTTTGTACCATTAATAATTTTGATTTGGCCTTGGCGTATACCGTTGCCTCCGCCCACACTGGTGCTGCGTATGTGATGATGGACTGTACTGTCTTATAGTACATCATACGCGCGGTGTAACCTCCCCCTCTAACTCTAGGCATTATGCGCAGTAATGCTCCAGCTACCCTCAAGGCTTTGTCAGTGATGTTCGCGACATGTTGTTTAAAGAAGCGGTTTGGCTCTACGTAAACTCCTAGGTACTTAACACCTTGTGCTTTCTTGACTACAGTGTCAGCAAAATGTATATTAAATTCTCCCCTGTGTTTTCTACCCGTGAGCAGTAAAGCCTCCGTTTTTTCATGAGCTATTTCCATTCCTTTTTGTTGGATCCACTGTTCCACGTTATACAGTGCTTGCTCAGCTGTCCTGCGCACGTCTTCTAGGTGCTTGTCTATGATTACTATGGCTACGTCGTCCGCGTAGCCTATTATGCTCACATTTTTCCCTATGTTCATTCTGAGTAGGCCATCATATACTAAATTCCACAAGAGTGGTCCCAGAACAGATCCCTGTGGAACACCCGCAGCGATATCTACCCAAATATCTCCCTGTGTTGTTTGTGCCATCAGTTTCCTGTCACTTAGGTAGCTTTCAATGCCAGCTATTAAGTATGGTGGCAGTTCTCTATTTCTGCATTCTTCGATGATATCCCTCCATCTGACCGAGTTAAAGGCATTTCGGATATCGATTGTGATCATTAAACAATGTTTGCGCTGCTTTTTCGCTTGGTCCCACAGGTCCTTCAGCTGCATGATAGCCGACACCGTGCTCTTGCCTTTTCTAAAGCCATACTGGTTTTCTGCTAGGCCTTTTCCTCCACTTTCCATAGCACCCTTTATTCTTTGCTGCAATATTTGCTCATAACATTTGCCTAGTACAGGCAGTAGACATATTGGTCTGTATCTCATTGGGTTTCCATGGGGCCCGAGTTTCTTAGGCAGTAGGAGTAGTTTAGCCTCTTTCCACCTCCTGGGGAAATGTCCGCTGCGTAGGCATTTATTGAAGGTCTCTTTCAGGCCTCTCCTCCATCGGGTAGCCATTTGTTTAACTACTTCTGCCCCGACACCATCCGGTCCCGGTGCTTTCTTTAGAGCCATTTTGCTGACGGCTGCGTCAATCTCTTTATCCGTTACATCTTCTGTGTGGTATTCGGTATACGGAGCTTCTTTCATTTCCTCGCTATTTGGTGGTTTAGTTTGAAAGAGTTTCTCTATCGTTTCCCTTGTTTCAGCTTCCGACAGCATTACCTTCGAGCTTCTTACCTTAATGGTGCTGAGCGCTATTTTGTACGGGGCGCCCCAGGTATCGCGATCTATCATTTCACATAGGCTTTGCCATGCTTTGTCTTTGCTACTTTGGATCTCCTTCTTAAGTGCACTCTTAGCCTCTTTCCATTCTTTTCTTCGGATTTCGGCTAGATTTAGGTCTCCTTTTCGCACTGCCCTCTGGAGCTTCCTTCGTGCTTTGTGTGCCTTCGCTCTGAGTTCGCTGATGTCCTCTGTCCACCAGTAGTTTTGGCTCTTACCCGTGAGAATGTTTGGCATATATTCCGTGGCCTCCGTGGTTGCTCCTTCTATGACATCCAGTATCTGCTCGATGGTTATTTCTTTGAGATCTACTTTTGTCCGTAATAGGGCTGCCTGGAATCTTCCTAGGTGTATCTTGGTTTTTATACCTGTAGTTGGGTGTTTGATTTTTGCCCCGTGATGTCCAAGGTCAATGGTATGGCTAACGTATTTATGGTCAGACGTGGTAAACCACTCTGTGACCTCGCTTTTTTGGACATACGCTTCTGTAGCTTTATCTATCAGCAGTATGTCTATCTTAGATCTTCTGCCATTTCTTTCGAATGTGTATTCCCCCACGCTCATCAGGGGGACGAGGTCTTTTTGTACGGCCATTTCCAGCAACGTGTATCCCCTTCGGTCCGCTGAGCGGGAACCCCATGCAGGGGACTTGGCGTTGAAATCACCAAGTAGCGTGATGCTCGCTTTTCCTTCTTTTTGTGTCATTGCCTCTTCGATCCCTTGAAGTGCTTCTGTAAATTCCTCGACAGTCCAGGAGGGTGGTAAGTAGCAGCTAACTATTGTAACATCTTTAAAATGCATAGCAACATAGCCTCTTCCTTTGGAAACTCTAATATGTGGCCCCAATTTTCTTTTCCCTGAGGGTGTTATCCATATTGCCGCGTAGTCGCCTTGGTCTCCGTGCCAGCATTCAGGAATCCGGTATGGCTCACTGATGGCTAAGACGTCGACCTGCTGTTCGCTTATCGTTTGGAAGGCTAGTTCTTGTGCTAACCTGCTTCTGTTTAGGTTTATCTGAGCTATGTGGATCGCGAATTTTGCTTCCTTTGTGTCGCCTTGATTATCGCTTCCTTGTAGGCTTCGCATCGAGTAGATCCCGCTATATGCGCCACTTTATTACCACTCATACCTTTATCGCTGCATATTCTGCAGGCCGGTGTTTCCGCCGTACATTCTCTTATGCCGTGACCGGGTTGACCACATTTGCGACATATCATGGTGTCTCCAGTCGCATTTGCGCACCTCGCCGCTATGTGCCCAATATTATGGCACTTAAAGCACCGCAATATATTTGGCACTTCTCTAACTCGGCAATTTACCCATCCAATTTTAATTTTATCTTTCAGGTTACTAAGTGGTCCTGCAGGGCCCTCAATTATTGCCGTACGGGTTCCAAGGTACGACTCCCTGAGCGATTTGCACCTGATGTCTTGTGGTGTGATGCCAACCTCTTTAGCAACAGCTCCAACCACTTCGTTTTGGTCAGCCATAGGCTCTACATCCCTAATTTCCAGGACTGTTCTAGGCATTAGTCTCCTAACTGTGTTCTCCTTACCGATGGCTTCTGTTACTCTACGGTGAAAGTCCGCACTATTGCTTTTGGGCTCGAATTCGACCAGTACGTCGCCACCCCTGGTCTGCCTAATCCTCTTCACGCCAGTTACTTCAGTACCCATCCGTGTCTTTACCTTCCTGGCTACTTCGGCAAAAGACTCCTTCTCTTGGACTTTTATTGCTACTGCTTCTCCTCGGATTGGTCCTCTTCGCGGTTTTCGCCTTCCTGGTGTCCTAGGTGTAACAGGGAGGGTATTGCTTCCCTGTTGTGACTCTATTTCGTCACTCTGTGTACCCCCTTTGTCCTTATTCGTGTTTTTGTCCGTTCTCTTCTTCCGGACTTTAGCAGTCTCCCATTCTGTATCCGAGTTGCTTGCCTCGTCATCCGCTTGTCTCACTATTTGTATACTCCTAATCGTAGGTTTCATCCTCGTGCTTATCTTGTCCTCTGGGTTTTCGGTTTTAGTTCGCTTGCCCTGCTCTCTGTTGGGCGGCGTGATATCCTTTCTCTTGTATACTAGGGTATCCGCTTGTATTTTGGTACAGTATTCGTGCTCCTTCTTAGGATTTTTGTCAATGGCGTCTCTCTCCTGTGGTGGTGACCACGGTTCCCATTTCCTGCCCCCCTTCTTCGTTCCCGGCATCCCCGGAGCATGGGGCTCTTGGACCTTTTTCCTCTCCTCCTCCTTGTATAGGTTAAACGTACTGCTAATTAAGTTGCTAGCTTTGGCTAGTCTGACCTCCATGGTTTTCGCTGTCACTTTCATAGATGGGGGCGCATTTTTATTTCTCAGTAGGTATGATCTAACTAAATCGTTGTTTTCTCTTATGAGGTGGACTAGTTGTGACAGGTTTTGCAAGCACTCTTCCACGCTGTTCCCTGTGATAAGGTCCATATCTGTACTACCCGGTTTGCGCGTTTTAAGACCCGTACCTATGATTTTCTTGGCGCCAGAGAGCTTACTCTGTTCGTGCGTCTCATCTTCATCGCCAGTGAAGTCCACCTCCTCCAAAATTGGAGCGTTTATTTTTGCAGCCACTACATCTTCGTCAGTGGTGCATTCAATCCGCCTTGTAGGTGACCTCGCTAGAGCTCTCTGCGGCTTAAACGGTGTCGGGATTTCCAACCCTGTGGTTTTACTTGTCCCCTTGCCTGTTGCTCGCTCCTCCGTTGCGCAAGCTACCGCTGCTCCGCCAGTAGTCATACTTGTCACACCAGCCTGGCTATCCACTGGTTGTGACGCACGGTCGCTAGATAACGATCCGTGGGGGCCCGCTCCACCACCACCCATCGGACCGGCACTGGGGCTTCCGACAACCCCTGCGCCGTAAGTTGTTTTCTTCTTCGTTGTACTATTCATATTGTTTTTTAAATTTTGTTTGGGTCCAGTAGGTTGCCTAGTCGTCATCAGTTTCCCGTCCATGGTTTACCACATCCCTTTTCGCCCCCTGAGCCGGGCGGCCGAAGCCAACCGGAGCAGGGACCCAGCAGCACCACGTGGAGGCAGGGTATGTGGATTTTGCCATCTGGTGCCCACCAACTTCACCGAAATTCTCCGCACCAGGAATGTACCTAGAGGTACCTCCCAAGATATAGGTAGAACATCAGTTCCATAGAGGTTTTCGACCTACCAGGAGGTAGGAAGTCACCAGACAGCCAAAGCTGCCGGACCTAATCAAGCCTTAACGTTACCTAACCGACTTACCCTACGTCTACGCACACCTAACCCACCCCGGAGGTACCTAACCGTGCCTGAGGCGTGCCTGCACGTCGATACCGACACCTAACACACCCTGGGAAGAGCCAAACATCTGTAGGAGCTGACCTAACCGACGTAACCTTCGTCTGAACGGGCCTAACCCGCCACGGAACGAACCTAACCCTGTCTGGAGCGCCCGTAACCGCTCTATACTTCGCCTGGGTGCACCTAACCCACGCTGGAATGGACCTAATCAAGTCTTAACGGTACCTAACCGACTTACCCTACGTCTACGCACACCTAACCCACGCCGAAGGTACCTAACCGTGCCTGAGGCGCGCCTGCACGTCGATACCGACACCTAACCCACCCTGGGAAGAGCCAAACATCTGTAGGAGCTGACCTAACCGACGTAACCTTCGCCTGAACGGGCCTAACCCACCACGGAACGAACCTAACCCAGTCTGGAGCGCCCGTAACCGCGCTATACTTCGCCTGGGTGCACCTAACCCACGCTGGAATGGACCTAATCAAGTCTTAACGGTACCTAACCGACTTACCCTACGTCTACGCACACCTAACCCACCCCGGAGGTACCTAACCGTGCCTGAGGCGTGCCTGCACGTCGATACCGACACCTAACCCACTCTGGGAAGAGCCAAACATCTGTAGGAGCTGACCTAACCGACGTAACCTTCGTCTGAACGGGCCTAACCCACCACGGAACGAACCTAACCCTGTCTGGAGCGCCCGTAACCGCTCTATACTTCGCCTGGGTGCACCTAACCCACGCTGGAATGGACCTAATCAAGTCTTAACGGTACCTAACCGACTTACCCTACGTCTACGCACACCTAACCCACCCCGGAGGTACCTAACCGTGCCTGAGGCGTGCCTGCACGTCGATACCGACACCTAACCCACTCTGGGAAGAGCCAAACATCTGTAGGAGCTGACCTAACCGACGTAACCTTCGTCTGAACGGGCCTAACCCACCACGGAACGAACCTAACCCTGTCTGGAGCGCCCGTAACCGCTCTATACTTCGCCTGGGTGCACCTAACCCACGCTGGAATGGACCTAATCAAGTCTTAACGGTACCTAACCGACTTACCCTACGTCTACGCACACCTAACCCACCCCGAAGGTACCTAACCGTGCCTGAGGCGTGCCTGCACGTCGTTACCGACACCTAACCCACCCTGGGAAGAGCCAAACATCTGTAGGAGCTGACCTAACCGACGTAACCTTCGCCTGAACGGGCCTAACCCGCCACGGAACGAACCTAACCCTGTCTGGAGCGCCCGTAACCGCTCTATACTTAGCCTGGGTGCTCCTAACCCACGCTGCAATGGACCTAATCAAGCCTTAACGTTACCTAACCGACTTACCCTACGTCTACGCACACCGAACCCACCCCGGAGGTACCTAACCGTGCCTGAGGCGTGCCTGCACGTCGATACCGACACCTAACACACCCTGGGAAGAGCCAAACATCTGTAGGAGCTGACCTAACCGACGTAACCTTCGCCTGAACGGGCCTAACCCGCCACGGAACGAACCTAACCCTGTCTGGAGCGCCCGTAACCGCTCTATACTTAGCCTGGGTGCACCTAACCCACGCTGCAATGGACCTAATCAAGCCTTAACGTTACCTAACCGACTTACCCTACGTCTACGCACACCTAACCCACCCCGGAGGTACCTAACCGTGCCTGAGGCGTGCCTGCACGTCGATACCGACACCTAACACACCCTGGGAAGAGCCAAACATCTGTAGGAGCTGACCTAACCGACGTAACCTTCGCCTGAACGGGCCTAACCCGCCACGGAACGAACCTAACCCTGTCTGGAGCGCCCGTAACCGCTCTATACTTAGCCTGGGTGCACCTAACCCACGCTGCAATGGACCTAATCAAGCCTTAACGTTACCTAACCGACTTACCCTACGTCTACGCACACCTAACCCACCCCTGAAGGTACCTAACCGTGCCTGAGGCGTGCCTGCACGTCGATACCGACACCTAACACACCCTGGGAAGAGCCAAACATCTGTAGGAGCTGACCTAACCGACGTAACCTTCGTCTGAACGGGCCTAACCCGCCACGGAACGAACCTAACCCTGTCTGGAGCGCCCGTAACCGCTCTATACTTCGCCTGGGTGCACCTAACCCACGCTGGAATGGACCTAATCAAGTCTTAACGGTACCTAACCGACTTACCCTACGTCTACGCACACCTAACCCACGCCGAAGGTACCTAACCGTGCCTGAGGCGTGCCTGCACGTCGTTACCGACACCTAACACACCCTGGGAAGAGCCAAACATCTGTAGGAGCTGACCTAACCGACGTAACCTTCGCCTGAACGGGCCTAACCCGCCACGGAACGAACCTAACCCTGTCTGGAGCGCCCGTAACCGCTCTATACTTAGCCTGGGTGCACCTAACCCACGCTGCAATGGACCTAATCAAGCCTTAACGTTACCTAACCGACTTACCCTACGTCTACGCACACCTAACCCACCCCGGAGGTACCTAACCGTGCCTGAGGCGTGCCTGCACGTCGATACCGACACCTAACACACCCTGGGAAGTGCCAAACATCTGTAGGAGCTGACCTAACCGACGTAACCTTCGCCTGAACGGGCCTAACCCGCCACGGAACGAACCTAACCCTGTCTGGAGCGCCCGTAACCGCTCTATACTTAGCCTGGGTGCACCTAACCCACGCTGCAATGGACCTAATCAAGCCTTAACGTTACCTAACCGACTTACCCTACGTCTACGCACACCTAACCCACCCCGGAGGTACCTAACCGTGCCTGAGGCGTGCCTGCACGTCGATACCGACACCTAACACACCCTGGGAAGTGCCAAACATCTGTAGGAGCTGACCTAACCGACGTAACCTTCGTCTGAACGGGCCTAACCCGCCACGGAACGAACCTAACCCTGTCTGGAGCGCCCGTAACCGCTCTATACTTCGCCTGGGTGCACCTAACCCACGCTGGAATGGACCTAATCAAGTCTTAACGGTACCTAACCGACTTACCCTACGTCTACGCACACCTAACCCACCCCGGAGGTACCTAACCGTGCCTGAGGCGTGCCTGCACGTCGATACCGACACCTAACCCACTCTGGGAAGAGCCAAACATCTGTAGGAGCTGACCTAACCGACGTAACCTTCGTCTGAACGGGCCTAACCCACCACGGAACGAACCTAACCCTGTCTGGAGCGCCCGTAACCGCTCTATACTTCGCCTGGGTGCACCTAACCCACGCTGGAATGGACCTAATCAAGTCTTAACGGTACCTAACCGACTTACCCTACGTCTACGCACACCTAACCCACCCCGAAGGTACCTAACCGTGCCTGAGGCGTGCCTGCACGTCGTTACCGACACCTAACCCACCCTGGGAAGAGCCAAACATCTGTAGGAGCTGACCTAACCGACGTAATCTTCGCCTGAACGGGCCTACCCCGCCACGGAACGAACCTAACCCTGTCTGGAGCGCCCGTAACCGCTCTAAACTTAGCCTGGGTGCACCTAACCCACGCTGCAATGGACCTAATCAAGCCTTAACGTTACCTAACCGACTTACTCTACGTCTACGCACACCTAACCCACCCCGAAGGTACCTAACCGTGCCTGTGGCGTGCCTGCACGTCGTTACCGACACCTAACCCACCCTGGGAAGAGCCAAACATCTGTAGGAGCTGACCTAACCGACGTAACCTTCGCCTGAACGGGCCTACCCCGCCACGGAACGAACCTAACCCTGTCTGGAGCGCCCGTAACCGCTCTAAACTTAGCCTGGGTGCACCTAACCCACGCTGCAATGGACCTAATCAAGCCTTAACGTTACCTAACCGACTTACTCTACGTCTACGCACACCTAACCCACCCCGAAGGTACCTAACCGTGCCTGTGGCGTGCCTGCACGTCGTTACCGACACCTAACACACCCTGGGAAGAGCCAAACATCTGTAGGAGCTGACCTAACCGACGTAACCTTCGCCTGAACGGGCCTAACCCGCCACGGAACGAACCTAACCCAGTCTGGAGCGCCCGTAACCGCTCTATACTTCGCCTAGATGCACCTAACCCACGCTGGAATGGACCTAATCAAGTCTTAACGGTACCTAACCGACTTACCCTACGTCTACGCACACCTAACCCACCCCGAAGGTACCTAACCGTGCCTGTGGCGTGCCTGCACGTCGATACCGACACTAACCCACCCTGGGAAGAGCCAAACATCTGTAGGAGCTGACCTAACCGACGTAACCTTCGTCTGAACGGGCCTAACCCGCCGCGGAACGAACCTAACCCTGTCTGGAGCGCCCGTAACCGCTCTATACTTCGCCTGGGTGCACCTAACCCACGCTGGAATGGACCTAATCAAGTCTTAACGGTACCTAACCGACTTACCCTACGTCTACGCACACCTAACCCACGCCGAAGGTACCTAACCGTGCCTGAGGCGCGCCTGCACGTCGATACCGACACCTAACCCACCCTGGGAAGAGCCAAACATCTGTAGGAGCTGACCTAACCGACGTAACCTTCGCCTGAACGGGCCTAACCCACCACGGAACGAACCTAACCCAGTCTGGAGCGCCCGTAACCGCGCTATACTTCGCCTGGGTGCACCTAACCCACGCTGGAATGGACCTAATCAAGTCTTAACGGTACCTAACCGACTTACCCTACGTCTACGCACACCTAACCCACCCCGGAGGTACCTAACCGTGCCTGAGGCGTGCCTGCACGTCGATACCGACACCTAACCCACTCTGGGAAGAGCCAAACATCTGTAGGAGCTGACCTAACCGACGTAACCTTCGTCTGAACGGGCCTAACCCACCACGGAACGAACCTAACCCTGTCTGGAGCGCCCGTAACCGCTCTATACTTCGCCTGGGTGCACCTAACCCACGCTGGAATGGACCTAATCAAGTCTTAACGGTACCTAACCGACTTACCCTACGTCTACGCACACCTAACCCACCCCGAAGGTACCTAACCGTGCCTGACGCGTGCCTGCACGTCGTTACCGACACCTAACCCACCCTGGGAAGAGCCAAACATCTGTAGGAGCTGACCTAACCGACGTAACCTTCGCCTGAACGGGCCTACCCCGCCACGGAACGAACCTAACCCTGTCTGGAGCGCCCGTAACCGCTCTAAACTTAGCCTGGGTGCACCTAACCCACGCTGCAATGGACCTAATCAAGCCTTAACGTTACCTAACCGACTTACTCTACGTCTACGCACACCTAACCCACCCCGAAGGTACCTAACCGTGCCTGTGGCGTGCCTGCACGTCGTTACCGACACCTAACCCACCCTGGGAAGAGCCAAACATCTGTAGGAGCTGACCTAACCGACGTAACCTTCGCCTGAACGGGCCTACCCCGCCACGGAACGAACCTAACCCTGTCTGGAGCGCCCGTAACCGCTCTAAACTTAGCCTGGGTGCACCTAACCCACGCTGCAATGGACCTAATCAAGCCTTAACGTTACCTAACCGACTTACTCTACGTCTACGCACACCTAACCCACCCCGAAGGTACCTAACCGTGCCTGTGGCGTGCCTGCACGTCGTTACCGACACCTAACACACCCTGGGAAGAGCCAAACATCTGTAGGAGCTGACCTAACCGACGTAACCTTCGCCTGAACGGGCCTAACCCGCCACGGAACGAACCTAACCCAGTCTGGAGCGCCCGTAACCGCTCTATACTTCGCCTAGATGCACCTAACCCACGCTGGAATGGACCTAATCAAGTCTTAACGGTACCTAACCGACTTACCCTACGTCTACGCACACCTAACCCACCCCGAAGGTACCTAACCGTGCCTGGGCGTGCCTGCACGTCGATACCGACACTAACCCACCCTGGGAAGAGCCAAACATCTGTAGGAGCTGACCTAACCGACGTAACCTTCGTCTGAACGGGCCTAACCCACCACGGAACGAACCTAACCCTGTCTGGAGCGCCCGTAACCGCTCTATACTTCGCCTGGGTGCACCTAACCCACGCTGGAATGGACCTAATCAAGTCTTAACGGTACCTAACCGACTTACCCTACGTCTACGCACACCTAACCCACCCCGAAGGTACCTAACCGTGCCTGAGGCGTGCCTGCACGTCGTTACCGACACCTAACCCACCCTGGGAAGAGCCAAACATCTGTAGGAGCTGACCTAACCGACGTAACCTTCGCCTGAACGGGCCTAACCCGCCACGGAACGAACCTAACCCTGTCTGGAGCGCCCGTAACCGCTCTATACTTAGCCTGGGTGCACCTAACCCACGCTGCAATGGACCTAATCAAGCCTTAACGTTACCTAACCGACTTACCCTACGTCTACGCACACCTAACCCACCCCGGAGGTACCTAACCGTGCCTGAGGCGTGCCTGCACGTCGATACCGACACCTAACACACCCTGGGAAGAGCCAAACATCTGTAGGAGCTGACCTAACCGACGTAACCTTCGCCTGAACGGGCCTAACCCGCCACGGAACGAACCTAACCCTGTCTGGAGCGCCCGTAACCGCTCTATACTTAGCCTGGGTGCACCTAACCCACGCTGCAATGGACCTAATCAAGTCTTAACGTTACCTAACCGACTTACCCTACGTCTACGCACACCTAACCCACCCCGAAGGTACCTAACCGTGCCTGAGGCGTGCCTGCACGTCGATACCGACACCTAACCCACCCTGGGAAGAGCCAAACATCTGTAGGAGCTGACCTAACCGACGTAACCTTCGCCTGAACGGGCCTAACCCGCCACGGAACGAACCTAACCCTGTCTGGAGCGCCCGTAACCGCTCTATACTTCGCCTGGGTGCACCTAACCCACGCTGGAATGGACCTAATCAAGTCTTAACGGTACCTAACCGACTTACCCTACGTCTACGCACACCTAACCCACGCCGAAGGTACCTAACCGTGCCTGAGGCGTGCCTGCACGTCGATACCGACACCTAACCCACCCTGGGAAGAGCCAAACATCTGTAGGAGCTGACCTAACCGACGTAACCTTCGCCTGAACGGGCCTAACCCGCCACGGAACGAACCTAACCCTGTCTGGAGCGCCCGTAACCGCTCTATACTTCGCCTGGGTGCACCTAACCCACGCTGGAATGGACCTAATCAAGTCTTAACGGTACCTAACCGACTTACCCTACGTCTACGCACACCTAACCCACCCCGAAGGTACCTAACCGTGCCTGAGGCGTGCCTGCACGTCGATACCGACACCTAACCCACCCTGGGAAGAGCCAAACATCTGTAGGAGCTGACCTAACCGACGTAACCTTCGCCTGAACGGGCCTAACCCGCCACGGAACGAACCTAACCCTGTCTGGAGCGCCCGTAACCGCTCTATACTTAGCCTGGGTGCACCTAACCCACGCTGCAATGGACCTAATCAAGCCTTAACGTTACCTAACCGACTTACCCTACGTCTACGCACACCTAACCCACCCCGAAGGTACCTAACCGTGCCTGAGGCGTGCCTGCACGTCGATACCGACACCTAACCCACCCTGGGAAGAGCCAAACATCTGTAGGAGCTGACCTAACCGACGTAACCTTCGCCTGAACGGGCCTAACCCGCCACGGAACGAACCTAACCCTGTCTGGAGCGCCCGTAACCGCTCTATACTTCGCCTGGGTGCACCTAACCCACGCTGGAATGGACCTAATCAAGTCTTAACGGTACCTAACCGACTTACCCTACGTCTACGCACACCTAACCCACGCCGAAGGTACCTAACCGTGCCTGAGGCGTGCCTGCACGTCGATACCGACACCTAACCCACTCTGGGAAGAGCCAAACATCTGTAGGAGCTGACCTAACCGACGTAACCTTCGTCTGAACGGGCCTAACCCACCACGGAACGAACCTAACCCTGTCTGGAGCGCCCGTAACCGCTCTATACTTCGCCTGGGTGCACCTAACCCACGCTGGAATGGACCTAATCAAGTCTTAACGGTACCTAACCGACTTACCCTACGTCTACGCACACCTAACCCACCCCGAAGGTACCTAACCGTGCCTGAGGCGTGCCTGCACGTCGTTACCGACACCTAACCCACCCTGGGAAGAGCCAAACATCTGTAGGAGCTGACCTAACCGACGTAACCTTCGCCTGAACGGGCCTACCCCGCCACGGAACGAACCTAACCCTGTCTGGAGCGCCCGTAACCGCTCTAAACTTAGCCTGGGTGCACCTAACCCACGCTGCAATGGACCTAATCAAGCCTTAACGTTACCTAACCGACTTACTCTACGTCTACGCACACCTAACCCACCCCGAAGGTACCTAACCGTGCCTGTGGCGTGCCTGCACGTCGTTACCGACACCTAACCCACCCTGGGAAGAGCCAAACATCTGTAGGAGCTGACCTAACCGACGTAACCTTCGCCTGAACGGGCCTACCCCGCCACGGAACGAACCTAACCCTGTCTGGAGCGCCCGTAACCGCTCTAAACTTAGCCTGGGTGCACCTAACCCACGCTGCAATGGACCTAATCAAGCCTTAACGTTACCTAACCGACTTACTCTACGTCTACGCACACCTAACCCACCCCGAAGGTACCTAACCGTGCCTGTGGCGTGCCTGCACGTCGTTACCGACACCTAACACACCCTGGGAAGAGCCAAACATCTGTAGGAGCTGACCTAACCGACGTAACCTTCGCCTGAACGGGCCTAACCCGCCACGGAACGAACCTAACCCAGTCTGGAGCGCCCGTAACCGCTCTATACTTCGCCTAGATGCACCTAACCCACGCTGGAATGGACCTAATCAAGTCTTAACGGTACCTAACCGACTTACCCTACGTCTACGCACACCTAACCCACCCCGAAGGTACCTAACCGTGCCTGTGGCGTGCCTGCACGTCGATACCGACACTAACCCACCCTGGGAAGAGCCAAACATCTGTAGGAGCTGACCTAACCGACGTAACCTTCGTCTGAACGGGCCTAACCCGCCGCGGAACGAACCTAACCCTGTCTGGAGCGCCCGTAACCGCTCTATACTTCGCCTGGGTGCACCTAACCCACGCTGGAATGGACCTAATCAAGTCTTAACGGTACCTAACCGACTTACCCTACGTCTACGCACACCTAACCCACGCCGAAGGTACCTAACCGTGCCTGAGGCGCGCCTGCACGTCGATACCGACACCTAACCCACCCTGGGAAGAGCCAAACATCTGTAGGAGCTGACCTAACCGACGTAACCTTCGCCTGAACGGGCCTAACCCACCACGGAACGAACCTAACCCAGTCTGGAGCGCCCGTAACCGCGCTATACTTCGCCTGGGTGCACCTAACCCACGCTGGAATGGACCTAATCAAGTCTTAACGGTACCTAACCGACTTACCCTACGTCTACGCACACCTAACCCACCCCGGAGGTACCTAACCGTGCCTGAGGCGTGCCTGCACGTCGATACCGACACCTAACCCACTCTGGGAAGAGCCAAACATCTGTAGGAGCTGACCTAACCGACGTAACCTTCGTCTGAACGGGCCTAACCCACCACGGAACGAACCTAACCCTGTCTGGAGCGCCCGTAACCGCTCTATACTTCGCCTGGGTGCACCTAACCCACGCTGGAATGGACCTAATCAAGTCTTAACGGTACCTAACCGACTTACCCTACGTCTACGCACACCTAACCCACCCCGAAGGTACCTAACCGTGCCTGACGCGTGCCTGCACGTCGTTACCGACACCTAACCCACCCTGGGAAGAGCCAAACATCTGTAGGAGCTGACCTAACCGACGTAACCTTCGCCTGAACGGGCCTACCCCGCCACGGAACGAACCTAACCCTGTCTGGAGCGCCCGTAACCGCTCTAAACTTAGCCTGGGTGCACCTAACCCACGCTGCAATGGACCTAATCAAGCCTTAACGTTACCTAACCGACTTACTCTACGTCTACGCACACCTAACCCACCCCGAAGGTACCTAACCGTGCCTGTGGCGTGCCTGCACGTCGTTACCGACACCTAACCCACCCTGGGAAGAGCCAAACATCTGTAGGAGCTGACCTAACCGACGTAACCTTCGCCTGAACGGGCCTACCCCGCCACGGAACGAACCTAACCCTGTCTGGAGCGCCCGTAACCGCTCTAAACTTAGCCTGGGTGCACCTAACCCACGCTGCAATGGACCTAATCAAGCCTTAACGTTACCTAACCGACTTACTCTACGTCTACGCACACCTAACCCACCCCGAAGGTACCTAACCGTGCCTGTGGCGTGCCTGCACGTCGTTACCGACACCTAACACACCCTGGGAAGAGCCAAACATCTGTAGGAGCTGACCTAACCGACGTAACCTTCGCCTGAACGGGCCTAACCCGCCACGGAACGAACCTAACCCAGTCTGGAGCGCCCGTAACCGCTCTATACTTCGCCTAGATGCACCTAACCCACGCTGGAATGGACCTAATCAAGTCTTAACGGTACCTAACCGACTTACCCTACGTCTACGCACACCTAACCCACCCCGAAGGTACCTAACCGTGCCTGGGCGTGCCTGCACGTCGATACCGACACTAACCCACCCTGGGAAGAGCCAAACATCTGTAGGAGCTGACCTAACCGACGTAACCTTCGTCTGAACGGGCCTAACCCACCACGGAACGAACCTAACCCTGTCTGGAGCGCCCGTAACCGCTCTATACTTCGCCTGGGTGCACCTAACCCACGCTGGAATGGACCTAATCAAGTCTTAACGGTACCTAACCGACTTACCCTACGTCTACGCACACCTAACCCACCCCGAAGGTACCTAACCGTGCCTGAGGCGTGCCTGCACGTCGTTACCGACACCTAACCCACCCTGGGAAGAGCCAAACATCTGTAGGAGCTGACCTAACCGACGTAACCTTCGCCTGAACGGGCCTAACCCGCCACGGAACGAACCTAACCCTGTCTGGAGCGCCCGTAACCGCTCTATACTTAGCCTGGGTGCACCTAACCCACGCTGGAATGGACCTAATCAAGTCTTAACGTTACCTAACCGACTTACCCTACGTCTACGCACACCTAACCCACCCCGGAGGTACCTAACCGTGCCTGAGGCGTGCCTGCACGTCGATACCGACACCTAACACACCCTGGGAAGAGCCAAACATCTGTAGGAGCTGACCTAACCGACGTAACCTTCGTCTGAACGGGCCTAACCCCG
>JAMYCR010000469.1:0-24210 GCA_028830335.1 Eucera pruinosa
TAAATAACTAAAACATAAATAACTAATAACTAATAACTAATTACTAAATTACTAAATAAAATAATAACTAATAACTACATTACTAAATAACTAAATAATATAATTACTAAATAACTAAATAACTAAATAACTAAATAACTAAATAACTAAATAACTAAATAACTAAATAACTAAATAACTAAATAACTAAATAACTAAATAACTAAATAACTAAAAAATAAATAAATAACTAAATTACTAAATAACTAATAACTAAATAACTAAATAACTAAATAACTAAATAACTAAATAACTAAATAACTAAATAACTAAATAACTAAATAACTAAATAACTAAATAACTAAATAACTAAATAACTAAATAACTAAATAACTAAATAACTAAATAACTAAATAACTAAATAACTAAATAACTAAATAACTAATAACTAAATAACTAAATAACTAAATAACTAAATAACTAAATAACTAAATAACTAAATAACTAATAACTAAATAACTAAATAACTAAATAACTAAATAACTAAATAACTAAATAACTAATAACTAAATAACTAAATAACTAAATAGCTAACGTACTAAATAACTAAATAACTAAATAACTAAATAACTAAATAACTAAATAACTAAATAACTAAATAACTAAATAACTAAATAACTAAATAACTAAATAACTAAATAACTAAATAACTAAATAACTAAATAACAAAATAAAAAAATAACTAAATAACTAAATAACTAAATAACTAAATAACTAAATAACTAAATAACTAAATAACTAAATAACTAAATAACTAAATAACTAAATAACTAAATAACTAAATAACTAAATAACTAAATAACTAAATAACTAAATAACTAATAACTAAATAACTAAATAAATAATAAATAACTAAATAACTAAATAACTAAATAACTAAATAACTAAATAACTAAATAACTAAATAACTAAATAACTAAATAACTAAATAACTAAATAACTAAATAACTAAATAACTAAATAACTAAATAACTAAATAACTAAATAAATAAATAACTAAATAACTAAATAACTAAATAACTAAATAACTAGATAACTAGAGTAACTAAATAACCAACTAAATAAATAACTAAATAACTATATAACTAAATTACTAAATAACTAAATAACTAATTAACTAAATAACTAAATAACTAAATAACTAAATAACTAAATAACTAAATAACTAAATAACTAAATAACTAAATAACTAAATAACTGAATCTAAAAATAACTAAATAACTAAATAACTAAATAACTAAATAACTAAATAACTAAATAACTAAATAACTAAATAACTAAATAACTAAATAACTAAATAACTAAATAACTAAATAACTAAATAACTAAATAACTAAATAACTAAATAACTAAATAACTAAATAACTAAATAACTAAATAACTAAATAACTAAATAACTAAATAACTAAATAACTAAATAACTAAATAACTAAATAACTAAATAACTAAATAACTAAATAACTAAATAACTAATAACTAAATAACTAAATAACTAAATAACTAAATAACTAAATAACTAAATAACTAAATAACTAAATAACTAAATAACTAAATAACTAAATAACTAAATAACTAATAACTAAATAACTAAATAACTAAATAACTAAATAACTAAATAACTAAATAACTAAATAACTAAATAACTAAATAACTAAATAACTAAATAACTAAATAACTAAATAACTAAATAACTAAATAACTAAATAACTAAATAACTAAATAACTAAATAACTAAATAACTAAATAACTAAATAACTAATAACTAAATAACTAAATAACTAAATAACTAAATAACTAAATAACTAAATAACTAAATAACTAAATAACTAAATAACTAAATAACTAAATAACTAAATAACTAAATAACTAAATAACTAAAATAACTAAATAACTAAATAACTAAATAACTAAATAACTAAATAACTAAATAACTAAATAACTAAATAACTAAATAACTAAATAACTAAATAACTAAATAACTAAATAACTAAATAACTAAATAACTAAATAACTAAATAACTAAATAACTAAATAACTAAATAACTAAATAACTAATAACTAAATAACTAAATAACTAAATAACTAAATAACTAAATAACTAAATAACTAAATAACTAAATAACTAAATAACTAAATAACTAAATAACTAAATAACTAAATAACTAAATAACTAAATAACTAAATAACTAAATAACTAAATAACTAAATAACTAAATAACTAAATAACTAAATAACTAAATAACTAAATAACTAAATAACTAAATAACTAAATAACTAATAACTAAATAACTAAATAACTAAATAACTAAATAACTAAATAACTAAATAACTAAATAACTAAATAACTAAATAACTAAATAACTAAATAACTAAATAACTAAATAACTAAATAACTAAATAACTAAATAACTAAATAACTAAATAACTAAATAACTAAATAACTAAATAACTAAATAACTAAATAACTAAATAACTAAATAACTAAATAACTAAATAACTAAATAACTAAATAACTAAATAACTAAATAACTAAATAACTAAATAACTAAATAACTAAATAACTAAATAACTAAATAACTAAATAACTAAATAACTAAATAACTAAATAACTAAATAACTAAATAACTAAATAACTAATAACTAAATAACTAAATAACTAAATAACTAAATAACTAAATAACTAAATAACTAAATAACTAAATAACTAAATAACTAAATAACTAAATAACTAAATAACTAAATAACTAAATAACTAAATAACTAAATAACTAAATAACTAAATAACTAAATAACTAAATAACTAAATAACTAAATAACTAAATAACTAAATAACTAAATAACTAAATAACTAAATAACTAAATAACTAAATAACTAAATAACTAAATAACTAAATAACTAAATAACTAAATAACTAAATAACTAAATAACTAAATAACTAAATAACTAAATAACTAAATAACTAAATAACTAAATAACTAAATAACTAAATAACTAAATAAAATAACTAAATAACTAAATAACTAAATAACTAAATAACTAAATAACTAAATAACTAAATAACTAAATAACTAAATAACTAAATAACTAAATAACTAAATAACTAAATAACTAAATAACTAAATAACTAAATAACTAAATAACTAAATAACTAAATAACTAAATAAAATACTAAATAACTAAATAACTAAATAACTAAATAACTAAATAACTAAATAACTAAATAACTAAATAACTAAATAACTAAATAACTAAATAACTAAATAACTAAATAACTAAATAACTAAATAACTAAATAACTAAATAACTAAATAACTAAATAACTAAATAACTAAATAACTAAATAACTAAATAACTAAATAACTAAATAACTAAATAACTAAATAACTAAATAACTAAATAACTAAATAACTAAATAACTAAATAACTAAATAACTAAATAACTAAATAACTAAATAACTAAATAACTAAATAACTAAATAACTAAATAACTAAATAACTAAATAACTAAATAACTAAATAACTAAATAACTAAATAACTAAATAACTAAATAACTAAATAACTAAATAACTAAATAACTAAATAACTAAATAACTAATAACTAAATAACTAAATAACTAAATAACTAAATAACTAAATAACTAAATAACTAAATAACTAAATAACTAAATAACTAAATAACTAAATAACTAAATAACTAAATAACTAAATAACTAAATAACTAAATAACTAAATAACTAAATAACTAAATAACTAAATAACTAAATAACTAAATAACTAAATAACTAAATAACTAAATAACTAAATAACTAAANAACTAAATAACTAAATAACTAAATAACTAAATAACTAAATAACTAAATAACTAAATAACTAAATAACTAAATAACTAAATAACTAAATAACTAAATAACTAAATAACTAAATAACTAAATAACTAAATAACTAAATAACTAAATAACTAAATAACTAAATAACTAAATAACTAAATAACTAAATAACTAAATAACTAAATAACTAAATAACTAAATAACTAAATAACTAAATAACTAAATAACTAAATAACTAAATAACTAAATAACTAAATAACTAAATAACTAAATAACTAAATAACTAAATAACTAAATAACTAAATAACTAAATAACTAAATAACTAAATAACTAAATAACTAAATAACTAAATAACTAAATAACTAAATAACTAAATAACTAAATAACTAAATAACTAAATAACTAAATAACTAAATAACTAAATAACTAAATAACTAAATAACTAAATAACTAAATAACTAAATAACTAAATAACTAAATAACTAAATAACTAAATAACTAAATAACTAAATAACTAAATAACTAAATAACTAAATAACTAAATAACTAAATAACTAAATAACTAAATAACTAAATAACTAAATAACTAAATAACTAAATAACTAAATAACTAAATAACTAAATAACTAAATAACTAAATAACTAAATAACTAAATAACTAAATAACTAAATAACTAAATAACTAAATAACTAAATAACTAAATAACTAAATAACTAAATAACTAAATAACTAAATAACTAAATAACTAAATAACTAAATAACTAAATAACTAAATAACTAAATAACTAAATAACTAAATAACTAAATAACTAAATAACTAAATAACTAAATAACTAAATAACTAAATAACTAAATAACTAAATAACTAAATAACTAAATAACTAAATAACTAAATAACTAAATAACTAAATAACTAAATAACTAAATAACTAAATAACTAAATAACTAAATAACTAAATAACTAAATAACTAAATAACTAAATAACTAAATAACTAAATAACTAAATAACTAAATAACTAAATAACTAAATAACTAAATAACTAAATAACTAAATAACTAAATAACTAAATAACTAAATAACTAAATAACTAATAACTAAATAACTAAATAACTAAATAACTAAATAACTAAATAACTAAATAACTAAATAACTAAATAACTAAATAACTAAATAACTAAATAACTAAATAACTAAATAACTAAATAACTAAATAACTAAATAACTAAATAACTAAATAACTAAATAACTAAATAACTAAATAACTAAATAACTAAATAACTAAATAACTAAATAACTAAATAACTAAATAACTAAATAACTAAATAACTAAATAACTAAATAACTAAATAACTAAATAACTAAATAACTAAATAACTAAATAACTAAATAACTAAATAACTAAATAACTAAATAACTAAATAACTAAATAACTAAATAACTAAATAACTAAATAACTAAATAACTAAATAACTAAATAACTAAATAACTAAATAACTAAATAACTAAATAACTAAATAACTAAATAACTAAATAACTAAATAACTAAATAAATAAATAACTAAATAACTAAATAACTAAATAACTAAATAACTAAATAACTAAATAACTAAATAACTAAATAACTAAATAACTAAATAACTAAATAACTAAATAACTAAATAACTAAATAACTAAATAACTAAATAACTAAATAACTAAATAACTAAATAACTAAATAACTAAATAACTAAATAACTAAATAACTAAATAACTAAATAACTAAATAACTAAATAACTAAATAACTAAATAACTAAATAACTAAATAACTAAATAACTAAATAACTAAATAACTAAATAACTAAATAACAAAATAAAATAACTAAATAACTAAATAACTAAATAACTAAATAACTAAATAACTAAATAACTAAATAACTAAATAACTAAATAACTAAATAACTAAATAACTAAATAACTAAATAACTAAATAACTAAATAACTAAATAACTAAATAACTAAATAACTAAATAACTAAATAACTAAATAACTAAATAACTAAATAACTAAATAACTAAATAACTAAATAACTAAATAACTAAATAACTAAATAACTAAATAACTAAATAACTAAATAACTAAATAACTAAATAACTAAATAACTAAATAACTAAATAACTAAATAACTAAATAACTAAATAACTAAATAACTAAATAACTAAATAACTAAATAACTAAATAACTAAATAACTAAATAACTAAATAACTAAATAACTAAATAACTAAATAACTAAATAACTAAATAACTAAATAACTAAATAACTAAATAACTAAATAACTAAATAACTAAATAACTAAATAACTAAATAACTAAATAACTAAATAACTAAATAACTAAATAACTAAATAACTAAATAACTAAATAACTAAATAACTAAATAACTAAATAACTAAATAACTAAATAACTAAATAACTAAATAACTAAATAACTAAATAACTAAATAACTAAATAACTAAATAACTAAATAACTAAATAACTAAATAACTAAATAACTAAATAACTAAATAACTAAATAACTAAATAACTAAATAACTAAATAACTAAATAACTAAATAACTAAATAACTAAATAACTAAATAACTAAATAACTAAATAACTAAATAACTAAATAACTAAATAACTAAATAACTAAATAACTAAATAACTAAATAACTAAATAACTAAATAACTAAATAACTAAATAACTAAATAACTAAATAACTAAATAACTAAATAACTAAATAACTAAATAACTAAATAACTAAATAACTAAATAACTAAATAACTAAATAACTAAATAACTAAATAACTAAATAACTAAATAACTAAATAACTAAATAACTAAATAACTAAATAACTAAATAACTAAATAACTAAATAACTAAATAACTAAATAACTAAATAACTAAATAACTAAATAACTAAATAACTAAATAACTAAATAACTAAATAACTAAATAACTAAATAACTAAATAACTAAATAACTAAATAACTAAATAACTAAATAACTAAATAACTAAATAACTAAATAACTAAATAACTAAATAACTAAATAACTAAATAACTAAATAACTAAATAACTAAATAACTAAATAACTAAATAACTAAATAACTAAATAGCTAAATAACAAAATAACAAAATAACTAAATAACTAAATAACTAAATAACTAAATAACTAAATAACTAAATAACTAAATAACTAAATAACTAAATAACTAAATAACTAAATAACTAAATAACTAAATAACTAAATAACTAAATAACTAAATAACTAAATAACTAAATAACTAAATAACTAAATAACTAAATAACTAAATAACTAAATAACTAAATAACTAAATAACTAAATAACTAAATAACTAAATAACTAAATAACTAAATAACTAAATAACTAAATAACTAAATAACTAAATAACTAAATAACTAAATAACTAAATAACTAAATAACTAAATAACTAAATAACTAAATAACTAAATAACTAAATAACTAAATAACTAAATAACTAAATAACTAAATAACTAAATAACTAAATGACTAAATAACTAAATAACTAAATAACTAAATAACTAAATAACTAAATAACTAAATAACTAAATAACTAAATAACTAAATAACTAAATAACTAAATAACTAAATAACTAAATAACTAAATAACTAAATAACTAAATAACTAAATAACTAAATAACTAAATAACTAATAACTAAATAACTAAATAACTAAATAACTAAATAACTAAATAACTAAATAACTAAATAACTAAATAACTAAATAACTAAATAACTAAATAACTAAATAACTAAATAACTAAATAACTAAATAACTAAATAACTAAATAACTAAATAACTAAATAACTAAATAACTAAATAACTAAATAACTAAATAACTAAATAACTAAATAACTAAATAACTAAATAACTAAATAACTAAATAACTAAATAACTAAATAACTAAATAACTAAATAACTAAATAACTAAATAACTAAATAACTAAATAACTAAATAACTAAATAACTAAATAACTAAATAACTAAATAACTAAATAACTAAATAACTAAATAACTAAATAACTAAATAACTAAATAACTAAATAACTAAATAACTAAATAACTAAATAACTAAATAACTAAATAACTAAATAACTAAATAACTAAATAACTAAATAACTAAATAACTAAATAACTAAATAACTAAATAACTAAATAACTAAATAACTAAATAACTAAATAACTAAATAACTAAATAACTAAATAACTAAATAACTAAATAACTAAATAACTAAATAACTAAATAACTAAATAACTAAATAACTAAATAACTAAATAACTAAATAACTAAATAACTAAATAACTAAATAACTAAATAACTAAATAACTAAATAACTAAATAACTAAATAACTAAATAACTAAATAACTAAATAACTAAATAACTAAATAACTAAATAACTAAATAACTAAATAACTAAATAACTAAATAACTAAATAACTAAATAACTAAATAACTAAATAACTAAATAACTAAATAACTAAATAACTAAATAACTAAATAACTAAATAACTAAATAACTAAATAACTAAATAACTAAATAACTAAATAACTAAATAACTAAATAACTAAATAACTAAATAACTAAATAACTAAATAACTAAATAACTAAATAACTAAATAACTAAATAACTAAATAACTAAATAACTAAATAACTAAATAACTAAATAACTAAATAACTAAATAACTAAATAACTAAATAACTAAATAACTAAATAACTAAATAACTAAATAACTAAATAACTAAATAACTAAATAACTAAATAACTAAATAACTAAATAACTAAATAACTAAATAACTAAATAACTAAATAACTAAATAACTAAATAACTAAATAACTAAATAACTAAATAACTAAATAACTAAATAACTAAATAACTAAATAACTAAATAACTAAATAACTAAATAACTAAATAACTAAATAACTAAATAACTAAATAACTAAATAACTAAATAACTAAATAACTAAATAACTAAATAACTAAATAACTAAATAACTAAATAACTAAATAACTAAATAACTAAATAACTAAATAACTAAATAACTAAATAACTAAATAACTAAATAACTAAATAACTAAATAACTAAATAACTAAATAACTAAATAACTAAATAACTAAATAACTAAATAACTAAATAACTAAATAACTAAATAACTAAATAACTAAATAACTAAATAACTAAATAACTAAATAACTAATAACTAAATAACTAAATAACTAAATAACTAAATAACTAAATAACTAAATAACTAAATAACTAAATAACTAAATAACTAAATAACTAAATAACTAAATAACTAAATAACTAAATAACTAAATAACTAAATAACTAAATAACTAAATAACTAAATAACTAAATAACTAAATAACTAAATAACTAAATAACTAAATAACTAAATAACTAAATAACTAAATAACTAAATAACTAAATAACTAAATAACTAAATAACTAAATAACTAAATAACTAAATAACTAAATAACTAAATAACTAAATAACTAAATAACTAAATAACTAAATAACTAAATAACTAAATAACTAAATAACTAAATAACTAAATAACTAAATAACTAAATAACTAAATAACTAAATAACTAAATAACTAAATAACTAAATAACTAAATAACTAAATAACTAAATAACTAAATAACTAAATAACTAAATAACTAAATAACTAAATAACTAAATAACTAAATAACTAAATAACTAAATAACTAAATAACTAAATAACTAAATAACTAAATAACTAAATAACTAAATAACTAAATAACTAAATAACTAAATAACTAAATAACTAAATAACTAAATAACTAAATAACTAAATAACTAAATAACTAAATAACTAAATAACTAAATAACTAAATAACTAAATAACTAAATAACTAAATAACTAAATAACTAAATAACTAAATAACTAAATAACTAAATAACTAAATAACTAAATAACTAAATAACTAAATAACTAAATAACTAAATAACTAAATAACTAAATAACTAAATAACTAAATAACTAAATAACTAAATAACTAAATAACTAAATAACTAAATAACTAAATAACTAAATAACTAAATAACTAAATAACTAAATAACTAAATAACTAAATAACTAAATAACTAAATAACTAAATAACTAAATAACTAAATAACTAAATAACTAAATAACTAAATAACTAAATAACTAAATAACTAAATAACTAAATAACNAAATAACTAAATAACTAANTNACTAAATAACTAAATAACTAAATAACTAAATAACTAAATAACTAAATAACTAAATAACTAAATAACTAAATAACTAAATAACTAAATAACTAAATAACTAAATAACTAAATAACTAAATAACTAAATAACTAAATAACTAAATAACTAAATAACTAAATAACTAAATAACTAAATAACTAAATAACTAAATAACTAAATAACTAAATAACTAAATAACTAAATAACTAAATAACTAAATAACTAAATAACTAAATAACTAAATAACTAAATAACTAAATAACTAAATAACTAAATAACTAAATAACTAAATAACTAAATAACTAAATAACTAAATAACTAAATAACTAAATAACTAAATAACTAAATAACTAAATAACTAAATAACTAAATAACTAAATAACTAAATAACTAAATAACTAAATAACTAAATAACTAAATAACTAAATAACTAAATAACTAAATAACTAAATAACTAAATAACTAAATAACTAAATAACTAAATAACTAAATAACTAAATAACTAAATAACTAAATAACTAAATAACTAAATAACTAAATAACTAAATAACTAAATAACTAAATAACTAAATAACTAAATAACTAAATAACTAAATAACTAAATAACTAAATAACTAAATAACTAAATAACTAAATAACTAAATAACTAAATAACTAAATAACTAAATAACTAAATAACTAAATAACTAAATAACTAAATAACTAAATAACTAAATAACTAAATAACTAAATAACTAAATAACTAAATAACTAAATAACTAAATAACTAAATAACTAAATAACTAAATAACTAAATAACTAAATAACTAAATAACTAAATAACTAAATAACTAAATAACTAAATAACTAAATAACTAAATAACTAAATAACTAAATAACTAAATAACTAAATAACTAAATAACTAAATAACTAAATAACTAAATAACTAAATAACTAAATAACTAAATAACTAAATAACTAAATAACTAAATAACTAAATAACTAAATAACTAAATAACTAAATAACTAAATAACTAAATAACTAAATAACTAAATAACTAAATAACTAAATAACTAAATAACTAAATAACTAAATAACTAAATAACTAAATAACTAAATAACTAAATAACTAAATAACTAAATAACTAAATAACTAAATAACTAAATAACTAAATAACTAAATAACTAAATAACTAAATAACTAAATAACTAAATAACTAAATAACTAAATAACTAAATAACTAAATAACTAAATAACTAAATAACTAAATAACTAAATAACTAAATAACTAAATAACTAAATAACTAAATAACTAAATAACTAAATAACTAAATAACTAAATAACTAAATAACTAAATAACTAAATAACTAAATAACTAAATAACTAAATAACTAAATAACTAAATAACTAAATAACTAAATAACTAAATAACTAAATAACTAAATAACTAAATAACTAAATAACTAAATAACTAAATAACTAAATAACTAAATAACTAAATAACTAAATAACTAAATAACTAAATAACTAAATAACTAAATAACTAAATAACTAAATAACTAAATAACTAAATAACTAAATAACTAAATAACTAAATAACTAAATAACTAAATAACTAAATAACTAAATAACTAAATAACTAAATAACTAAATAACTAAATAACTAAATAACTAAATAACTAAATAACTAAATAACTAAATAACTAAATAACTAAATAACTAAATAACTAAATAACTAAATAACGAAATAGCTAAATAACTAAATAACAAAATAACTAAATAACTAAATAACTAAATAACTAAATAACTAAATAACTAAATAACTAAATAACTAAATAACTAAATAACTAAATAACTAAATAACTAAATAACTAAATAACTAAATAACTAAATAACTAAATAACTAAATAACTAAATAACTAAATAACTAAATAACTAAATAACTAAATAACTAAATAACTAAATAACTAAATAACTAAATAACTAAATAACTAAATAACTAAATAACTAAATAACTAAATAACTAAATAACTAAATAACTAAATAACTAAATAACTAAATAACTAAATAACTAAATAACTAAATAACTAAATAACTAAATAACTAAATAACTAAATAACTAAATAACTAAATAACTAAATAACTAAATAACTAAATAACTAAATAACTAAATAACTAAATAACTAAATAACTAAATAACTAAATAACTAAATAACTAAATAACTAAATAACTAAATAACTAAATAACTAAATAACTAAATAACTAAATAACTAAATAACTAAATAACTAAATAACTAAATAACTAAATAACTAAATAACTAAATAACTAAATAACTAAATAACTAAATAACTAAATAACTAAATAACTAAATAACTAAATAACTAAATAACTAAATAACTAAATAACTAAATAACTAAATAACTAAATAACTAAATAACTAAATAACTAAATAACTAAATAACTAATAAATAACTAAATAACTAAATAACTAAATAACTAAATAACTAAATAACTAAATAACTAAATAACTAAATAACTAAATAACTAAATAACTAAATAACTAAATAACTAAATACTAAATAACTAAATAACTAAATAACTAAATAACTAAATAACTAAATAACTAAATAACTAAATAACTAAATAACTAAATAACTAAATAACTAAATAACTAAATAACTAAATAACTAAATAACTAAATAACTAAATAACTAAATAACTAAATAACTAAATAACTAAATAACTAAATAACTAAATAACTAAATAACTAAATAACTAAATAACTAAATAACTAAATAACTAAATAACTAAATAACTAAATAACTAAATAACTAAATAACTAAATAACTAAATAACTAAATAACTAAATAACTAAATAACTAAATAACTAAATAACTAAATAACTAAATAACTAAATAACTAAATAACTAAATAACTAAATAACTAAATAACTAAATAACTAAATAACNAAANANCNANANAACTAAATAACTAAATAACTAAATAACTAAATAACTAAATAACTAAATAACTAAATAACTAAATAACTAAATAACTAAATAACTAAATAACTAAATAACTAAATAACTAAATAACTAAATAACTAAATAACTAAATAACTAAATAACTAAATAACTAAATAACTAAATAACTAAATAACTAAATAACTAAATAACTAAATAACTAAATAACTAAATAACTAAATAACTAAATAACTAAATAACTAAATAACTAAATAACTAAATAACTAAATAACTAAATAACTAAATAACTAAATAACTAAATAACTAAATAACTAAATAACTAAATAACTAAATAACTAAATAACTAAATAACTAAATAACTAAATAACTAAACAACTAGATAACTAAATAACTAATTAACTAAATAACTAAATAACTAAATAACTAAATAACTAAATAACTAAATAACTAAATAACTAAATAACTAAATAACTAAATAACTAAATAACTAAATAACTAAATAACTAAATAACTAAATAACTAAATAACTAAATAACTAAATAACTAAATAACTAAATAACTAAATAACTAAATAACTAAATAACTAAATAACTAAATAACTAAATAACTAAATAACTAAATAACTAAATAACTAACTAATAACTAAATAACTAAATAACTAAATAACTAAATAACTAAATAACTAAATAACTAAATAACTAAATAACTAAATAACTAAATAACTAAATAACTAAATAACTAAATAACTAAATAACTAAATAACTAAATAACTAAATAACTAAATAACTAAATAACTAAATAACTAAATAACTAAATAACTAAATAACTAAATAACTAAATAACTAAATAACTAAATAACTAAATAACTAAATAACTAAATAACTAAATAACTAAATAACTAAATAACTAAATAACTAAATAACTAAATAACTAAATAACTAAATAACTAAATAACTAAATAACTAAATAACTAAATAACTAAATAACTAAATAACTAAATAACTAAATAACTAAATAACTAAATAACTAAATAACTAAATAACTAAATAACTAAATAACTAAATAACTAAATAACTAAATAACTAAATAACTAAATAACTAAATAACTAAATAACTAAATAACTAAATAACTAAATAACTAAATAACTAAATAACTAAATAACTAAATAACTAAATAACTAAATAACTAAATAACTAAATAACTAAATAACTAAATAACTAAATAACTAAATAACTAAATAACTAAATAACTAAATAACTAAATAACTAAATAACTAAATAACTAAATAACTAAATAACTAAATAACTAAATAACTAAATAACTAAATAACTAAATAACTAAATAACTAAATAACTAAATAACTAAATAACTAAATAACTAAATAACTAAATAACTAAATAACTAAATAACTAAATAACTAAATAACTAAATAACTAAATAACTAAATAACTAAATAACTAAATAACTAAATAACTAAATAACTAAATAACTAAATAACTAAATAACTAAATAACTAAATAACTAAATAACTAAATAACTAAATAACTAAATAACTAAATAACTAAATAACTAAATAACTAAATAACTAAATAACTAAATAACTAAATAACTAAATAACTAAATAACTAAATAACTAAATAACTAAATAACTAAATAACTAAATAACTAAATAACTGAATAACTAAATAACTAAATAACTAAATAACTAAATAACTAAATAACTAAATAACTAAATAACTAAATAACTAAATAACTAAATAACTAAATAACTAAATAACTAAATAACTAAATAACTAAATAACTAAATAACTAAATAACTAAATAACTAAATAACTAAATAACTAAATAACTAAATAACTAAATAACTAAATAACTAAATAACTAAATAACTAAATAACTAAATAACTAAATATAATAACTAAATAACTAAATAACTAAATAACTAAATAACTAAATAACTAAATAACTAAATAACTAAATAACTAAATAACTAAATAACTAAATAACTAAATAACTAAATAACTAAATAACTAAATAACTAAATAACTAAATAACTAAATAACTAAATAACTAAATAACTAAATAACTAAATAACTAAATAACTAAATAACTAAATAACTAAATAACTAAATAACTAAATAACTAAATAACTAAATAACTAAATAACTAAATAAACAAATAACTAAATAACTAAATAACTAAATAACTAAATAACTAAATAACTAAATAACTAAATAACTAAATAACTAAATAACTAAATAACTAAATAACTAAATAACTAAATAACTAAATAACTAAATAACTAAATAACTAAATAACTAAATAACTAAATAACTAAATAACTAAATAACTAAATAACTAAATAACTAAATAACTAAATAACTAAATAACTAAATAACTAAATAACTAAATAACTAAATAACTAAATAACTAAATAACTAAATAACTAAATAACTAAATAACTAAATAACTAAATAACTAAATAACTAAATAACTAAATAACTAAATAACTAAATAACTAAATAACTGAATAACTAAATAACTAAATAACTAAATAACTAAATAACTAAATAACTAAATAACTAAATAACTAAATAACTAAATAACTAAATAACTAAATAACTAAATAACTAAATAACTAAATAACTAAATAACTAAATAACTAAATAACTAAATAACTAAATAACTAAATAACTAAATAACTAAATAACTAAATAACTAAATAACTAAATAACTAAATAACTAAATAACTAAATAACTAAATAACTAAATAACTAAATAACTAAATAACTAAATAACTAAATAACTAAATAACTAAATAACTAAATAACTAAATAACTAAATAACTAAATAACTAAATAACTAAATAACTAAATAACTAAATAACTAAATAACTAAATAACTAAATAACTAAATAACTAAATAACTAAATAACTAAATAACTAAATAACTAAATAACTAAATAACTAAATAACTAAATAACTAAATAACTAAATAACTAAATAACTAAATAACTAAATAACTAAATAACTAAATAACTAAATAACTAAATAACTAAATAACTAAATAACTAAATAACTAAATAACTAAATAACTAAATAACTAAATAACTAAATAACTAAATAACTAAATAACTAAATAACTAAATAACTAAATAACTAAATAACTAAATAACTAAATAACTAAATAACTAAATAACTAAATAACTAAATAACTAAATAACTAAATAACTAAATAACTAAATAACTAAATAACTAAATAACTAAATAACTAAATAACTAAATAACTAAATAACTAAATAACTAAATAACTAAATAACTAAATAACTAAATAACTAAATAACTAAATAACTAAATAACTAAATAACTAAATAACTAAATAACTAAATAACTAAATAACTAAATAACTAAATAACTAAATAACTAAATAACTAAATAACTAAATAACTAAATAACTAAATAACTAAATAACTAAATAACTAAATAACTAAATAACTAAATAACTAAATAACTAAATAACTAAATAACTAAATAACTAAATAACTAAATAACTAAATAACTAAATAACTAAATAACTAAATAACTAAATAACTAAATAACTAAATAACTAAATAACTAAATAACTAAATAACTAAATAACTAAATAACTAAATAACTAAATAACTAAATAACTAAATAACTAAATAACTAAATAACTAAATAACTAAATAACTAAATAACTAAATAACTAAATAACTAAATAACTAAATAACTAAATAACTAAATAACTAAATAACTAAATAACTAAATAACTAAATAACTAAATAACTAAATAACTAAATAACTAAATAACTAAATAACTAAATAACTAAATAACTAAATAACTAAATAACTAAATAACTAAATAACTAAATAACTAAATAACTAAATAACTAATAACTAAATAACTAAATAACTAAATAACTAAATAACTAAATAACTAAATAACTAAATAACTAAATAACTAAATAACTAAATAACTAAATAACTAAATAACTAAATAACTAAATAACTAAATAACTAAATAACTAAATAACTAAATAACTAAATAACTAAATAACTAAATAACTAAATAACTAAATAACTAAATAAATAAAAATAACTAAATAACTAAATAACTAAATAACTAAATAACTAAATAACTAAATAACTAAATAACTAAATAACTAAATAACTAAATAACTAAATAACTAAATAACTAAATAACTAAATAACTAAATAACTAAATAACTAAATAACTAAATAACTAAATAACTAAATAACTAAATAACTAAATAACTAAATAACTAAATAACTAAATAACTAAATAACTAAATAACTAAATAACTAAATAACTAAATAACTAAATAACTAAATAACTAAATAACTAAATAACTAAATAACTAAATAACTAAATAACTAAATAACTAAATAACTAAATAACTAAATAACTAAATAACTAAATAACTAAATAACTAAATAACTAAATAACTAAATAACTAAATAACTAAATAACTAAATAACTAAATAACTAAATAACTAAATAACTAAATAACTAAATAACTAAATACTAAATAACTAAATAACTAAATAACTAAATAACTAAATAACTAAATAACTAAATAACTAAATAACTAAATAACTAATAACTAAATAACTAAATAACTAAATAACTAAATAACTAAATAACTAAATAACTAAATAACTAAATAACTAAATAACTAAATAACTAAATAACTAAATAACTAAATAACTAAATAACTAAATAACTAAATAACTAAATAACTAAATAACTAAATAACTAAATAACTAAATAACTAAATAACTAAATAACTAAATAACTAAATAACTAAATAACTAAATAACTAAATAACTAAATAACTAAATAACTAAATAACTAAATAACTAAATAACTAAATAACTAAATAACTAAATAACTAAATAACTAAATAACTAAATAACTAAATAACTAAATAACTAATAACTAAATAACTAAATAACTAAATAACTAAATAACTGAAACACTAAATAACTAAATAACTAAATAACTATATAACTAAATAACTAAATAACTAAATAACTAAATAACTAAATAACTAAATAACTAAATAACTAAATAACTAAATCACTAAATAACTAGAAAACTGAATAACTAAAAAACTAAATAACTAAAAAACTATATAACTAATAACTAAATAACTAAATAACTAAATAACTAAATAACTAAATAACTAAATAACTAAATAACTAAATAACTAAATAACTAAATAACTAAATAACTAAATAACTAAATAACTAAATAACTAAATAACTAAATAACTAAATAACTAAATAACTAAATAACTAAATAACTAATAACTAAATAACTAAATAACTAAATAACTAAATAACTAAATAACTAAATAACTAAATAACTAAATAACTAAATAACTAAATAACTAAATAACTAAATAACTAAATAACTAAATAACTAAATAACTAATAACTAAATAACTAAATAACTAAATAACTAAATAACTAAATAACTAAATAACTAAATAACTAAATAACTAAATAACTAAATAACTAAATAACTAAATAACTAAATAACTAAATAACTAAATAACTAAATAACTAAATAACTAAATAACTAAATAACTAAATAACTAAATAACTAATAACTAAATAACTAATAACTAAATAACTAAATAACTAAATAACTAAATAACTAAATAACTAAATAACTAAATAACTAAATAACTAAATAACTAAATAACTAAATAACTAAATAACTAAATAACTAAATAACTAAATAACTAATAACTAAATAACTAAAAACTAAATAACTAAATAACTAAATAACTAAATAACTAAATAACTAAATAACTAAATAACTAAATAACTAAATAACTAAATAACTAAATAACTAAATAACTAAATAACTAAATAACTAAATAACTAAATAACTAAATAACTAAATAACTAAATAACTAAAAAATAAATAAATAAATAAATAAATAAATAAATAAATAAATAACTAAATAACTAAATAACTAAATAACTAAATAACTAAATAACTAAATAACTAAATAAATTAATTAAATAAATAAATAACTTATAAACTAAATAACTACATAACTACTAAATAACTAAATAAATAACTAAATAACTAAATAACTAAATAACTAATAACTAACTAATAACTAAATAACTAAATAACTAAATAACTAAATAACTAAATAACTAAATAACTAAATAACTAAATAACTAAATAACTAAATAACTAAATAACTAAATAACTAAATAACTAAATAACTAAATAACTAAATAACTAAATAACTAAATAACTAAATAACTAAATAACTAAATAACTAAATAACTAAATAACTAAATAACTAAATAACTAAATAACTAAATAACTAAATAACTAAATAACTAAATAACTAAATAACTAAATAACTAAATAACTAAATAACTAAATAACTAAATAACAAAAAACTATATAACTAATAATTAAATAACTAAATAACTAAATAACTAAATAACTAAATAACTAAATAACTAAATAACTAAATAACTAAATAACTAAATAACTAAATAACTAAATAACTAAATAACTAATAACTAAATAACTAAATAACTAAATAACTAAATAACTAAATAAATAAATAACTAAATAACTAAATAACTAAATAACTAAATAACTAAATAACTAAATAACTAAATAACTAAATAACTAAATAACTAAATAACTAAATACTAAATAACTAATAACTAAATAACTAAATAACTAAATAACTAAATAACTAAATAACTAAATAACTAAATAACTAAATAACTAAATAACTAAATAACTAAATAACTAAATAACTAAATAACTAATACTAAATAACTAAATAACTAAATAACTAAATAACTAAATAACTAAATAACTAAATAACTAAATAACTAAATAACTAAATAACTAAATAACTAAATAACTAAATAACTAAATAACTAAATAACTAAATAACTAAATAACTAAAAAATTAAATAACTAAATAACTAAATAACTAAATAACTAAATAACTAAATAACTAAATAACTAAATAACTAAATAACTAAATAACTAAATAACTAAATAACTAAATAACTAAATAACTAAATAACTAAATAACTAAATAACTAAATAACTAAATAACTAAATAACTAAATAACTAAATAACTAAATAACTAAATAACTAAATAACTAAATAACTAAATAACTAAAACTAAATAACTAAAATACTAAATAACTAAATAACTAAATAACTAAATAACTAAATAACTAAATAACTAAATAACTAAATAACTAAATAACTAAATAACTAAATAACTAAATAACTAAATAACTAAATAACTAAATAACTAAATAACTAAATAACTAAATAACTAAATAACTAAATAACTAAATAACTAAATACTTAATAACTAAATAAAAAATAATAACTAAGTAACTAAATAACTAAATAACTAAAAAACTAAATAACTAATAACTAAATAACTAAATAACTAAATAACTAAATAACTAAATAACTAAATAACTATAACTAAATAACTAAATAACTAATAACTAAATAACTAAATAACTAAATAACTAAATAACTAAATAACTAAATAACTAAATAACTAAATAACTAAATAACTAAATAACTAATAACTAAATAACTAAATAACTAAATAACTAAATAACTAAATAACTAATAACTAAATAACTAAATAACTAAATAACTAAATAACTAAATAACTAAATAACTAAATAACTAAATAACTAAATAACTAAATAACTAAATAACTAAATAACTAAATAACTAAATAACTAAATAACTAAATAACTAATAACTAATAACTAAATAACTAAATAACTAAATAACTAAATAACTAAATAACTAAATAACTAAATAACTAAATAACTAAATAACTAAAATAGCTAAATAACTAAATAACTAAATAACTAAATAACTAAATAAATAAATAACTAAATAACTAATAACTAAATAACTAAATAACTAAATAACTAAATAACTAAATAACTAAATAACTAAATAACTAAATAACTATATAGAAACGTAAATAAATAACTAATTAACTAATAAATAAATAACTAAAGAAATATATATCTGAATAGCTAAATAACTAAATAACTAAATAACTAAATAACTAAATAACTAAATAACTAAATAACTAAATACTAAATAACTAAATAACTAAATAACTAAATAACTAAATAACTAAATAACTAAATAACTAAATAACTAAATAACTAAATAACTAAATAACTAAATAACTAAATAACTAAATAACTAAATAACTAAATAACTAAATAACTAAATCTAAATAACTAAATAACTAAATAACTAAATAACTAAATAACTAAATAACTAAATAACTAAATAACTAAATATTAAATAACTAAATAACTAAATAACTAATAACTAAATAACTAAATAACTAAATAACTAAATAACTAAATAACTAAATAACTAAATAACTAAATAACTAAATAACTAAATAACTAAATAACTAAATAACTAAATAACTAAATAACTAAATAACTAAATAACTAAATAACTAAATAACTAAATAACTAAATAACTAAATAACTAAATAACTAATAACTAAATAACTAAATAACTAAATACTAAATAACTAAATAACTAAATAACTAAATAACTAAATAACTAAATAACTAAATAACTAAATAACTAAATAACTAAGTAACTAAATAACTAAATAACTAAATAACTAAATAACTAATAACTAAATATCAAAATAACTAAATAACAAAATAACAAAATAACTAAATAACTAAATAACTAAATAACTAAATAACTAAATAACTAAATAACTAAATAACTAAATAACTAAATAACTAATAACTAAATAACTAAATAACTAAATAACTAAATAACTAAATAACTAAATAACTAAATAACTAAATAACTAAATAACTAAATAACTAAATAACTAAATAACTAAATAACTAAATAACTAAATAACTAAATAACTAAATAACTAAATAACTAAATAACTAAATAACTAAATAACTAATAACTAAATAACTAAATAACTAAATAACTAAATAACTAAATAATAAATAACTAATAACTAAATAACTAAATAACTAAATAACTAAATAACTAAATAACTAAATAACTAAATAACTAAATAACTAAATAACTAAATAACTAAATAACTAAATAACTAAATAACTAAATAACTAAATAACTAAATAACTAAATAACTAAATAACTAAATAACTAAATAACTAAATAACTAAATAACTAAATAACTAAATAACTAAATAACTAAATAACTAAATAACTAATAACTAAATAACTAAATAACTAAATAACTAAATAACTAAATAACTAAATAACTAAATAACTGAATAACTAAATAACTAAATAACTAAATAACTAAATAACTAAATAACTATATAACTACTAACTAAATAACTAAATAACTAAATAACTAAATAACTAAATAACTAAATAACTAAATAACTAAATAACTAAATAACTAAATAACTAAATAACTAAATAACTAAATAACTAAATAACTAAATAACTAAATAACTAAATAACTAAATAACTAAATAACTAAATAACTAAATAACTAAATAACTAAATAACTAAATAACTAAATAACTAAATAACTAAATAACTAAATCTAAATAACTAAATAACTAAATAACTAAATAACTAAATAACTAAATAACTAAATAACTAATAACTAAATAACTAAATAACTAAATAACTAAATAACTAAATAACTAAATAACTAAATAACTAAATAACTAAATAACTAAATAACTAAATAACTAAATAACTAAATAACTAAATAACTAAATAACTAAATAACTAAATAACTAATAACTAAATAACTAAATAACTAAATACTAAATAACTGAAGAACTAAATAAGTTAATAACTAAATAACTAAATAACTAAATAACTAATAACTAAATAACTAAATAACTAAATAACTAAATACTAAATAACTAAATAACTAAATAACTAAATACTAAATAACTAAATAACTAAATAACTAAATAACTAAATAACTAAATAACTAAATAACTAAATAACTAAATAACTAAATAACTAAATAACTAAATAACTAAATAACTAAATAACTAAATAACTAAATAACTAATAACTAAATAACTAAATAACTAAATAACTAAATAACTAAATAACTAAATAACTAAATAACTAAATAACTAAATAACTAAATAACTAAATAACTAAGTAACTAAATAACTAAATAACTAAATAACTAAGTAACTAAATAATTAAATAACTAAATAACTAAATAACTAAATAACTAAATAACTGAATAACTATAAAACTAAATAACTAATAACTAAATAACTAAATAACTAAATAACTAAATAACTAAATAACTAAATAACTAAATAACTAAATAACTAAATAACTAAATAACTAAATAACTAAATAACTAAATAACTAAATAACTAAAGAACTTATTTCTAATAACTAAATAACTAAATAACTAAATAACTAAATAACTAAATAACTAAATAACTAAATAACTAAATAACTAATAACTAATAACTAAATAACTAAATAACTAAATAACTAAATAAATAACTAAATAACTAAATAACTAAATAACTAAATAACTAAATAACTAATAACTAAATAACTAAATAACTAAATAACTAAATAACTAAATAACTAAATAACTAAATAACTAAATAACTAAATAACTAAATAACTAAATAACTAAATAACTAAATAACTAAATACTAAATAACTAAATAACTAAATAACTAAATAACTAAATAACTAAATAACTAAATAACTAAATAACTAAATAACTAAATAACTAAATAACTAAATAACTAAATAACTAATAAACTAAATAACTAAATAACTAAATAACTAAATAACTAAATAACTAAATAACTAAATAACTAAATAACTAAATAACTAAATAACTAAATAACTAAATAACTAAATAACTAAATAACTAAATAACTAAATAACTAAATAACTAAATAACTAAATAACTAATAACTAAATAACTATAAC
>JAMYCR010000470.1:0-24208 GCA_028830335.1 Eucera pruinosa
TAACTAAATAACTAAATAACTAAATAACTAAATAACTAATAACTAAATAACTCAATAACAATAAATAACTAAATAACTATATAAATAAATAACTAAATAACTAAATAACTAAATAACTAAATAACTAAATAACTAAATAACTAAATAACTAAATAACTAAATAACTAAATAACTAAATAACTAAATAACTAAATAACTAAATAACTAAATAACTAAATAACTAAATAACTAAATAACTAAATAACTAAATCACTAAATAACTAAATAATTAATAACTATATAACTAAATAACTAAATAACTAAGTAGCTAAATAACTAAATAACTAAATAACTAAATAACTAAACAACTAAATAACTAAATAACTAAATAACTAATTAACTAAATAACTAAATAACTAAATAACTAAATAAATAAATAACGAAATAAATAAATAACTAAATAACTAAATAACTAAATAACTAAATAACTAAATAACTAAATAACTAAATAACTAAATAACTAAATAACTAAATAACAAAATAACTAAATAACTAAATAACTAAATAACTAAATAACTAATAACTAAATAACTAAATAACTAAATAACTAAATAACTAAATAACTAAATAACTAAATAACTAAATAACTAACTAAATAACTATATAACTAAATAACTAAATACTAAATAACTAAATAACTAAATAACTAAATAACTAAATAACTAAATAACTAAATAACTAAATAACTAAATAACTAAATAACTAAATAACTAAATAACTAAATAACTAAATAACTAAATAACTAAATAACTAAATAACTAATAACTAAATAACTAAATAACTAAATAACTAAATAACTAAATAACTAAATAACTAAATAACTAAATAACTAAATAACTAAATAACTAAATAACTAAATAACTAAATAACTAAATAATAAATAACTAAATAACTAAATAACTAAATAACTAAATAAATAAAAAACTAAATAACTAAATAACTAAATAACTAAATAACTAAATAACTAATAACTAAATAACTAAATAACTAAATAACTAAATAACTAAATAACTAAATAACTAAATAACTAAATAACTAAATAACTAAATAACTAAATAACTAAATAACTAAATAACTAAATAACTAAATAACTAAATAACTAAATAACTAAATAACTAAATAACTAAATAACTAAATAACTAAATAACTAAATAACTAAATAACTAAATAACTAAATAACTAAATAACTAAATAACTAAATAACTAAATAACTAAATAACTAAATAACTAAATAACTAAATAACTAAATAACTAATAACTAAATAACTAATAACTAAATAACTAAATAACTAAATAACTAAATAACTAAATAACTAAATAACTAAATAACTAAATAACTAAATAACTAAATAACTGAATAACTAAATAACTCAATAACTAAATCGCTAAATAACTAATACTAAATAACTATATAACTAAATAAATAAATTGCTAAATAACTAAATAACTAAATAACTAAATAACTAAATAACTAAATAACTAAATAACTAAATAACTAAATAACTAAATAACTAAATAACTAAATAACTAAATAACTAAATAACTAAATAACTAAATAACTAAATAACTAATAACTAAATAACTAAATAACTAAATAACTAAATAACTAAATAACTAAATAACTAAATAACTAAATAACTAAATAACTAAATAACTAATAACTAAATAATTAATAACTAAATAACTAAATAACTAAATAACTAAATAACTAAATAACTAAATAACTAAATAACTAAATAACTAAATAACTAAATAACTAAATAACTAAATAACTAATAAACTAAATAACTAAATAACTAAATAACTAAATAACTAAATAACTAAATAACTAAATAACTAAATAACTAAATAACTAAATAACTAAATAACTAAATAACTAAATAACTAAATAACTAAATAACTAAATAACTAAATAACTAAATAACTAAATAACTAAATAACTAAATAACTAAATAACTAAATAACTAAATAACTAAATAACTAAATAACTAATAACTAAATAACTAAATAACTAAATAACTAAATAACTAAATAACTAAATAACTAATAACTAAATAACTAAATAACTAAATAACTAAATAACTAAATAACTAAATAACTAAATAACTAAATAACTAAATAACTAAATAACTAAATAACTAAATAACTAAATAACTAAATAACTAAATAACTAAATAACTAAATAACTAAATAACTAAATACTAAATAACTAAATAACTAAATAACTAAATAACTAAATACTAAATAAAACATAACTATATAACTAAATAACTAAATAACTAAATAACTAAATAACTAAATAACTAAATAACTAAATAACTAAATAAACTAAATAACTAAATAACTAAATAACTAAATAACTAAATAACTAAATAACTAAATAACTAAATAACTAAATAACTAAATAACTAAATAACTAAATAACTAAATAACTAAATAACTAAATAACTAAATAACTAAATAACTAAATAACTAAATAACTAAATACTAAATAACTAAATAACTAAATAACTAAATAACTAAATAACTAAATAACTAAATAACTAAATAACTAAATAACTAAATAACTAAATAACTAAATAACTAAATAACTAAATAACTAAATAACTAAATAACTAAATAACTATACTAAATAACTAAATAACTAAATAACTAAATAACTAAATAACTAAATAACTAAATAACTAATAACTAAATAACTAAATAACTAAATAACTAAATAACTAAATAACTAAATAACTAAATAACTAAATAACTAAATAACTAAATAACTAAATAACTAAATAACTAAATAACTAAATAACTAAATAACTAAATAACTAAATAACTAAATAACTAAATAACTAAATAACTAAATAACTAAATAACTAATTAACTAAATAGCTAAATAACTAAATAACTAAATAACTAAATAACTAAATAACTAAATAACTAAATAACTAAATAACTAAATAACTAAATAACTAAATAACTAAATAACTAAATAACTAAATAACTAAATAACTAAATAACTAAATAACTAAATAACTAAATAACTAAATAACTAAATAACTAAATAACTAAATAACTAAATAACTAAATAACTAAATAACTAAATAACTAAATAACTAAATAACTAAATAACTAAATAACTAAATAACTAAATAACTAAATAACTAAATAACTAAATAACTAAATAACTAAATAACTAAATAACTAAATAACTAAATAACTAAATAACTAAATAACTAAATAACTAAATAACTAAATAACTAAATAACTAAATAACTAAATAACTAAATAACTAAATAACTAAATAACTAATAACTAAATAACTAATAACTAAATAACTAAATAACTAAAAGCTAAATAACTAAATAACTAAATAACTAAATAACTAAATAACTAAATAACTAAATAACTAAATAACTAAATAACTAAATAACTAAATAACTAAATAACTAAATAACTAAATAACTAAATAACTAAATAACTAAATAACTAAATAACTAAATAACTAAATAACTAAATAACTAAATAACTAAATAACTAAATAACTAAATAACTAAATAACTATAAAAATAATTAACTAAATAACTAAATAACTAAATAACTAAATAACTAAATAACTAAATAACTAAATAACTAAATAACTAAATAACTAAATAACTAAATAACTAAATAACTAAATAACTAAATAACTAAATAACTAAATAACTAAATAACTAAATAACTAAATAACTAAATAACTAAATAACTAAATAACTAAATAACTAAATAACTAAATAACTAAATAACTAAATAACTAAATAACTAATAACTAAATAACTAAATAACTAAATAACTAAATAACTAAATAACTAATTAAATAATAAACTAAATAACTAAATAACTAAATAACTAAATAACTAAATAACTAAATAAATAATAACTAAATAACTAAATAACTAAATAACTAAATAACTAAATAACTAAATAACTAAATAACTAAATAACTAAATAACTAAATAACTAAATAACTAAATAACTAAATAACTAAATAACTAAATAACTAATAACTAAATAACTAAATAACTAAATAACTAATAACTAAATAACTAAATAACTAAATAACTAAATAGCTAAATAAGTAATGACTAAATAACTAAGTAACTAAACAACTAAACAACTAAACAACTAAATAACTAAATAACTAATAACTAAATAACTAATAACTAAATAACTAAATAACTAAATAACTAAATAACTAAATAACTAAATAACTAAATAACTAAATAACTAAATAACTAAATAACTAAATAACTAAATAACTAAATAACTAAATAACTAAATAACTAAATAACTAAATAACTAAATAACTAAATAACTAAATAACTAAATAACTAAATAACTAAATAACTAAATAACTAAATAACTAAATAACTAAATAACTAAATAACAAAATAAGTAAATAACTAAATAACTAAGAAACTAAATAACTAAATGACTAAATAACTAAATCTCTAAATAATTAGATAACTGAGTTACTAAATAACTAAATAAATAAATAACGAAATAACTAAATAACTAAATAACTAAATAAAAAATAACTAAATTACTAAATAACTAAATAACTAAATAACTAAATAACTAAATAACTAAATAACTAAATAACTAAATAACTAAATAACTAAATAACTAAATAACTAAATAACTAAATAACTAAATAACTAAATAACTAAATAACTAAATAACTAAATAACTAAATAACTAAATAACTAAATAACTAAATAACTAAATAACTAAATAACTAAATAACTAAATACTAAATAACTAAATAACTAAATAACTAAATAACTAAATAACTAAATAACTAAATAACTAAATAACTAAATAACTAAATAACTAAATAACTAAATAACTAAATAACTAAATAACTAAATAACTAAATAACTAAATAACTAAATAACTAAATAACTAAATAACTAAATAACTAAATAACTAAATAACTAAATAACTAAATAACTAAATAACTAAATAACTAAATAACTAAATAACTAAATAACTAAATAACTAAATAACTAAATAACTAAATAACTAAATAACTAAATAACTAAATAACTAAATAACTAAATAACTAAATAACTAAATAACTAAATAACTAAATAACTAAATAACTAAATAACTAAATAACTAAATAACTAAATAACTAAATAACTAAATAACTAATAACTAAATAACTAAAAATCTAAATAACTAAATAACTAAATAATAAATAACTAAATAACTAAATAACTAAATAACTAAATAACTAAATAACTAATAACTAAATAACTAAATAACTAAATAACTAAATAACTAAATAACTAAATAACTAAATAACTAAATAACTAAATAACTAAATAACTAAATAACTAAATAACTAAATAACTAAATAACTAAATAACTAAATAACTAAATAACTAAATAACTAAATAACTAAATAACTAAATAACTAAATAACTAAATAACTAAATAACTAAATAACTAAATAACTAAATAACTAAATAACTAAATAACTAAATAACTAAATAACTAAATAACTAAATAACTAAATAACTAAATAACTAAATAACTAAATAACTAAATAACTAAATAACTAAATAACTAAATAACTAAATAACTAAAAAACTAAATAACTAAATAACTAAATAACTAAATAGCTATATAACTAAATAACTAAATAACTAAATAACTAAATAACTAAATAACTAAATAACTAAATAACTAAATAACTAAATAACTAAATAACTAAATAACTAAATAACTAAATAACTAAATAACTAAATAACTAAATAACTAAATAACTAAATAACTAAATAACTAAATAACTAAATAACTAAATAACTAAATAACTAAATAACTAAATAACTAAATAACTAAATAACTAAATAACTAAATAACTAAATAACTAAATAACTAAATAACTAAATAACTAAATAACTAAATAACTAAATAACTAAATAACTAAATAACTAAATAACTAAATAACTAAATAACTAAATAACTAATAACTAAATAACTAAATAACTAAATAACTAAATAACTAAATAACTAAATAACTAAATAACTAAATAACTAAATAACTAAATAACTAAATAACTAAATAACTAAATAACTAAATAACTAAATAACTAAATAACTAAATAACTAAATAACTAAATAACTAAATAACTAAATAACTAAATAACTAAATATCTAAATAACTAAATAACTAAATAACTAAATAACTAAATACTAATTAACTAGATAACTAAATAACTAAATAACTAAGTAGCTAAATAACTAAATAACTAATAACTAAATAACTAAATAACTAAATAACTAAATAACTAAATAACTAAATAACTAAATAACTAAATAACTAAATAACTAAATAACTAAATAACTAAATAACTAAATAACTAAATAACTAAATAACTAAATAACTAAATAACTAAATAACTAAATAACTAATAACTAAATAACTAAATAACTAAATAACTAAATAACTAAATAACTAAATAACTAAATAACTAAATAACTAAATAACTAAATAACTAAATAACTAAATAACTAAATAACTAAATAACTAAATAACTAAATAACTAAATAACTAAATAACTAAATAACTAAATAACTAAATAACTAAATAACTAAATAACTAAATAACTAAATAACTAAATAACTAAATAACTAAATAACTAAATAACTAAATAACTAAATAACTAAATAACTAAATAACTAAATAATTAAATAACTAAAGAACTAAATAACTAAATAACTAAATAACTAAATAACTAAATAACTAAATAACTAAATAACTAAATAACTAAATAACTAAATAACTAAATAACTAAATAACTAAATAACTAAATAACTAAATAACTAAATAACTAAATAACTAAATAACTAAATAACTAAATAACTAAATAACTAAATAACTAAATAACTAAATAACTAAATAACTAAATAACTAAATAACTAAATAACTAAATAACTAAATAACTAAATAACTAAATAACTAAATAACTAAATAACTAAATAACTAGATAACTAAATAACTAAATAACTGAATAACTAAATAACTAAATAACTAAATAACTAAATAACTAAATAACTAAATAACTAAATAACTAAATAACTAAATAACTAAATAACTAAATAACTAAATAACTAAATAACTAATAACTAAATAACTAAATAACTAAATAACTAAATAACTAAATAACTAAATAACTAAATAACTAAATAACTAAATAACTAAATAACTAAATAACTAAATAACTAAATAACTAAATAACTAAATAACTAAATAACTAAATAACTAAATAACTAAATAACTAAATAACTAAATAACTAAATAACTAAATAACTAAATAACTAAATAACTAAATAACTAAATAACTAAATAACTAAATAACTAAATAACTAAATAACTAAATAACTAAATAACTAAATAACTAAATAACTAAATAACTAATAACTAAATAACTAAATAACTAAATAACTAAATAACTAAATAACTAAATAACTAAATAACTAAATAACTAAATAACTAAATAACTAAATAACTAAATAACTAAATAACTAAATAACTAAATAACTAAATAACTAAATAACTAAATAACTAAATAACTAAATAACTAAATAACTAAATAACTAAATAACTAAATAACTAAATAACTAAATAACTAAATAACTAAATAACTAAATAACTAAATAACTAAATAACTAAATAACTAAATAACTAAATAACTAAATAACTAAATAACCAAATAACTAAATAACTAAATAACTAAATAACTAAATAACTAAATAACTAAATAACTAAATAACTAAATAACTAAATAACTAAATAACTAAATAACTAAATAACTAAATAACTAAATAACTAAATAACTAAATAACTAAATAACTAAATAACTAAATAACTAAATAACTAAATAACTAAATAACTAAATAACTAAATAACTAAATAACTAAATAACTAAATAACTAAATAACTAAATAACTAAATAACTAAATAACTAAATAACTAAATAACTAATAACTAAATAACTAAATAACTAAATAACTAAATAACTAAATAACTAAATAACTAAATAACTAAATAACTAAATAACTAAATAACTAAATAACTAAATAACTAAATAACTAAATAACTAAATAACTAAATAACTAAATAACTAAATAACTAAATAACTAAATAACTAAATAACTAAATAACTAAATAACTAAATAACTAAATAACTAAATAACTAAATAACTAAATAACTAAATAACTAAATAACTAAATAACTAAATAACTAAATAACTAAATAACTAAATAACTAAATAACTAAATAACTAAATAACTAAATAACTAAATAACTAAATAACTAAATAACTAAATAACTAAATAACTAAATAACTAAATAACTAAATAACTAAATAACTAAATAACTAAATAACTAAATAACTAAATAACTAAAAAACCAAATAACTAAGTAACTAAATAACAAAATAACTAAATAACTATATAACTAAATAACTAAATAACTATATAACTAAATAACCAAATAACTAAATAACTAAATAACTAAATAACTAAATAACTAAATAACTAATAACTAAATAACTAAATAACTAAATAACTAAATAACTAAATAACTAAATAACTAAATAACTAAATAACTAAATAACTAAATAACTAAATAACTAAATAACTAAATAACTAAATAACTAAATAACTAAATAACTAAATAACTAAATAACTAAATAACTAAATAACTAAATAACTAAATAACTAAATAACTAAATAACTAAATAACTAAATAACTAAATAACTAAATAACTAAATAACTAAATAACTAAATAACTAAATAACTAAATAACTAAATAACTAAATAACTAAATAACTAAATAACTAAATAACTAAATAACTAAATAACTAAATAACTAAATAACTAAATAACTAAATAACTAAATAACTAAATAACTAAATAACTAAATAACCAGATAACTAAATAACTAAATAACTAAATAACTAAATAACTAAATAACTAAATAACTAAATAACTAAATAACTAAATAACTAAATAACTAAATAACTAAATAACTAAATAACTAAATAACTAAATAACTAAATAACTAAATAACTAAATAACTAAATAACTAAATAACTAAATAACTAAATAACTAAATAACTAAATAACTAAATAACTAAATAACTAAATAACTAAATAACTAAATAACTAAATAACTAAATAACTAAATATATAAATAACTAAATAACTAAATAACTAAATAACTAAATAACTAAATAACTAAATAACTAAATAACTAAATAACTAAATAACTAAATAACTAAATAACTAAATAACTAAATAACTAAATAACTAAATAACTAAATAACTAAATAACTAAATAACTAAATAACTAAATAACTAAATAACTAAATAACTAAATAACTAAATAACTAAATAACTAAATAACTAAATAACTAAATAACTAAATAACTAAATAACTAAANAACTAAATAACTAAATAACTAAATAACTAAATAACTAAATAACTAAATAACTAAATAACTAAATAACTAAATAACTAAATAACTAAATAACTAAATAACTAAATAACTAAATAACTAAATAACTAAATAACTAAATAACTAAATAACTAAATAACTAAATAACTAAATAACTAAATAACTAAATAACTAAATAACTAAATAACTAAATAACTAAATAACTAAATAACTAAATAACTAAATAACTAAATAACTAAATAACTAAATAACTAAATAACTAAATAACTAAATAACTAAATAACTAAATAACTAAATAACTAAATAACTAAATAACTAAATAACTAAATAACTAAATAACTAAATAACTAAATAACTAAATAACTAAATAACTAAATAACTAAATAACTAAATAACTAAATAACTAAATAACTAATAACTAAATAACTAAATAACTAAATAACTAAATAACTAAATAACTAAATAACTAAATAACTAAATAACTAAATAACTAAATAACTAAATAACTAAATAACTAAATAACTAAATAACTAAATAACTAAATAACTAAATAACTAAATAACTAAATAACTAAATAACTAAATAACTAAATAACTAAATAACTAAATAACTAAATAACTAAATAACTAAATAACTAAATAACTAAATAACTAAATAACTAAATAACTAAATAACTAAATAACTAAATAACTAAATAACTAAATAACTAAATAACTAAATAACTAAATAACTAAATAACTAAATAACTAAATAACTAAATAACTAAATAAATAAATAACTAAATAACTAAATAACTAAATAACTAAATAACTAAATAACTAAATAACTAAATAACTAAATAACTAAATAACTAAATAACTAAATAACTAAATAACTAAATAACTAAATAACTAAATAACTAAATAACTAAATAACTAAATAACTAAATAACTAAATAACTAAATAACTAAATAACTAAATAACTAAATAACTAAATAACTAAATAACTAAATAACTAAATAACTAAATAACTAAATAACTAAATAACTAAATAACTAAATAACTAAATAACTAAATAACTAAATAACTAAATAACTAAATAACTAAATAACTAAATAACTAAATAACTAAATAACGAAATAACTAAATAACTAAATAACTAAATAACTAAATAACTAAATAACTAAATAACTAAATAACTAAATAACTAAATAACTAAATACCTAAATAACTAAATAACTAAATAACTAAATAACTAAATAACTAAATAACTAAATAACTAAATAACTAAATAACTAAATAACTAAATAACTAAATAACTAAATAACTAAATAACTAAATAACTAAATAACTAAATAACAAAATAACTAAATAACTAAATAACTAAATAACTAAATAACTAAATAACTAAATAACTAAATAACTAAATAACTAAATAACTAAATAACTAAATAACTAAATAACTAAATAACTAAATAACTAAATAACTAAATAACTAAATAACTAAATAACTAAATAACTAAATAACTAAATAACTAAATAACTAAATAACTAAATAACTAAATAACTAAATAACTAAATAACTAAATAACTAAATAACTAAATAACAAAATAACTAAATAACTAAATAACTAAATAACTAAATAACTAAATAACTAAATAACTAAATAACTAAATAACTAAATAACTAAATAACTAAATAACTAAATAACTAAATAACTAAATAACTAAATAACTAAATAACTAAATAACTAAATAACTAAATAACTAAATAACTAAATAACTAAATAACTAAATAACTAAATAACTAAATAACTAAATAACTAAATAACTAAATAACTAAATAACTAAATAACTAAATAACTAAATAACTAAATAACTAAATAACTAAATAACTAAATAACTAAATAACTAAATAACTAAATAACTAAATAACTAAATAACTAAATAACTAAATAACTAAATAACTAAATAACTAAATAACTAAATAACTAAATAACTAAATAACTAAATAACTAAATAACTAAATAACTAAATAACTAAATAACTAAATAACTAAATAACTAAATAACTAAATAACTAAATAACTAAATAACTAAATAACTAAATAACTAAATAACTAAATAACTAAATAACTAAATAACTAAATAACTAAATAACTAAATAACTAAATAACTAAATAACTAAATAACTAAATAACTAAATAACTAAATAACTAAATAACTAAATAACTAAATAACTAAATAACTAAATAACTAAATAACTAAATAACTAAATAACTAAATAACTAAATAACTAAATAACTAAATAACTAAATAACTAAATAACTAAATAACTAAATAACTAAATAACTAAATAACTAAATAACTAAATAACTAAATAACTAAATAACTAAATAACTAAATAACTAAATAACTAAATAACTAAATAACTAAATAACTAAATAACTAAATAACTAAATAACTAAATAACTAAATAACTAAATAACTAAATAACTAAATAACTAAATAACTAAATAACTAAATAACTAAATAACTAAATAACTAAATAACTAAATAACTAAATAACTAAATAACTAAATAACTAAATAACTAAATAACTAAATAACTAAATAAAAATAACTAAATAACTAAATAACTAAATAACTAAATAACTAAATAACTAAATAACTAAATAACTAAATAACTAAATAACTAAATAACTAAATAACTAAATAACTAAATAACTAAATAACTAAATAACTAAATAACTAAATAACTAAATAACTAAATAACTAAATAACTAAATAACTAAATAACTAAATAACTAAATAACTAAATAACTAAATAACTAAATAACTAAATAACTAAATAACTAAATAACTAATAACTAAATAACTAAATAACTAAATAACTAAATAACTAAATAACTAAATAACTAAATAACTAAATAACTAAATAACTAAATAACTAAATAACTAAATAACTAAATAACTAAATAACTAAATAACTAAATAACTAAATAACTAAATAACTAAATAACTAAATAACTAAATAACTAAATAACTAAATAACTAAATAACTAAATAACTAAATAACTAAATAACTAAATAACTAAATAACTAAATAACTAAATAACTAAATAACTAAATAACTAAATAACTAAATAACTAAATAACTAAATAACTAAATAACTAAATAACTAAATAACTAAATAACTAAATAACTAAATAACTAAATAACTAAATAACTAAATAACTAAATAACTAAATAACTAAATAACTAAATAACTAAATAACTAAATAACTAAATAACTAAATAACTAAATAACTAAATAACTAAATAACTAAATAACTAAATAACTAAATAACTAAATAACTAAATAACTAAATAACTAAATAACTAAATAACTAAATAACTAAATAACTAAATAACTAAATAACTAAATAACTAAATAACTAAATAACTAAATAACTAAATAACTAAATAACTAAATAACTAAATAACTAAATAACTAAATAACTAAATAACTAAATAACTAAATAACTAAATAACTAAATAACTAAATAACTAAATAACTAAATAACTAAATAACTAAATAACTAAATAACTAAATAACTAAATAACTAAATAACTAAATAACTAAATAACTAAATAACTAAATAACTAAATAACTAAATAACTAAATAACTAAAGAACTAAATAACTAAATAACTAAATAACTAAATAACTAAATAACTAAATAACTAAATAACTAAATAACTAAATAACTAAATAACTAAATAACTAAATAACTAAATAACTAAATAACTAAATAACTAAATAACTAAATAACTAAATAACTAAATAACTAAATAACTAAATAACTAAATAACTAAGTCACTAAATAGCTAAAGAACTAAATAACTTAATAACTAAATAACTAAATAACTAAATAACTAAATAACTAAATAACTAAATAACTAAATAACTAAATAACTAAATAACTAAATAACTAAATAACTAAATAACTAAATAACTAAATAACTAAATAACTAAATAACTAAATAACTAAATAACTAAATAACTAAATAACTAAATAACTAAATAACTAAATAACTAAATAACTAAATAACTAAATAACTAAATAACTAAATAACTAAATAACTAAATAACTAAATAACTAAATAACTAAATAACTAAATAACTAAATAACTAAATAACTAAATAACTAAATAACTAAATAACTAAATAACTAAATAACTAAATAACTAAATAACTAAATAACTAAATAACTAAATAACTAAATAACTAAATAACTAAATAACTAAATAACTAAATAACTAAATAACTAAATAACTTAATAACTAAAAAACTATATAACTAATTAACTAAATAACTAAATAACTAAATAACTAAATAACTAAATAACTAAATAACTAAATAACTAAATAACTAAATAACTAAATAACTAAATAACTAAATAACTAAATAACTAAATAACTAAATAACTAAATAACTAAATAACTAAATAACTAAATAACTAAATAACTAAATAACTAAATAACTAAATAACTAAATAACTAAATAACTAAATAACTAAATAACTAAATAACTAAATAACTAAATAACTAAATAACTAAATAACTAAATAACTAAATAACTAAATAACTAAATAACTAAATAACTAAATAACTAAATAACTAAATAACTAAATAACTAAATAACTAAATAACTAAATAACTAAATAACTAAATAACTAAATAACTAAATAACTAAATAACTAAATAACTAAATAACTAAATAACTAAATAACTAAATAACTAAATAACTAAATAACTAAATAACTAAATAACTAAATAACTAAATAACTAAATAACTAAATAACTAAATAACTAAATAACTAAAAATAACTAAATAACTAAATAACTAAATAACTAAATAACTAAATAACTAAATAACTAAATAACTAAATAACTAAATAACTAAATAACTAAATAACTAAATAACTAAATAACTAAATAACTAAATAACTAAATAACTAAATAACTAAATAACTAAATAACTAAATAACTAAATAACTAAATAACTAAATAACTAAATAACTAAATAACTAAATAACTAAATAACTAAATAACTAAATAACTAAATAACTATATAACAAAATAACTAAATAACTAAATAACTAAATAACTAAATAACTAAATAACTAAATAACTAAATAACTAAATAACTAAATAACTAAATAACTAAATAACTAAATAACTAAATAACTAAATAACTAAATAACTAAATAACTAAATAACTAAATAACTAAATAACTAAATAACTAAATAACTAAATAACTAAATAACTAAATAACTAAATAACTAAATAACTAAATAACTAAATAACTAAATAACTAAATAACTAAATAACTAAATAACTAAATAACTAAATAACTAAATAACTAAATAACTAAATAACTAAATAACTAAATAACTAAATAACTAAATAACTAAATAACTAAATAACTAAATAACTAAATAACTAAATAACTAAATAACTAAATAACTAAATAACTAAATAACTAAATAACTAAATAACTAAATAACTAAATAACTAAATAACTAAATAACTAAATAACTAAATAACTAAATAACTAAATAACTAAATAACTAAATAACTAAATAACTAAATAACTAAATAACTAAATAACTAAATAACTAAATAACTAAATAACTAAATAACTAAATAACTAAATAACTAAATAACTAAATAACTAAATAACTAAATAACTAAATAACTAAATAACTAAATAACTAAATAACTAAATAACTAAATAACTAAATAACTAAATAACTAAATAACTAAATAACTAAATAACTAAATAACTAAATAACTAAATAACTAAATAACTAAATAACTAAATAACTAAATAACTAAATAACTAAATAACTAAATAACTAAATAACTAAATAACTAAATAACTAAATAACTAAATAACTAAATAACTAAATAACTAAATAACTAAATAACTAAATAACTAAATAACTAAATAACTAAATAACTAAATAACTAAATAACTAAATAACTAAATAACTAAATAACTAAATAACTAAATAACTAAATAACTAAATAACTAAATAACTAAATAACTAAATAACTAAATAACTAAATAACTAAATAACTAAATAACTAAATAACTAAATAACTAAATAACTAAATAACTAAATAACTAAATAACTAAATAACTAAATAACTAAATAACTAAATAACTAAATAACTAAATAACTAAATAACTAAATAACTAAATAACTAAATAACTAAATAACTAAATAACTAAATAACTAAATAACTAAATAACTAAATAACTAAATAACTAAATAACTAAATAACTAAATAACTAAATAACTAAATAACTAAATAACTAAATAACTAAATAACTAAATAACTAAATAACTAAATAACTAAATAACTAAATAACTAAATAACTAAATAACTAAATAACTAAATAACTAAATAACTAAATAACTAAATAACTAAATAACTAAATAACTAAATAACTAAATAACTAAATAACTAAATAACTAAATAACTAAATAACTAAATAACTAAATAACTAAATAACTAAATAACTAAATAACTAAATAACTAAATAACTAAATAACTAAATAACTAAATAACTAAATAACTAAATAACTAAATAACTAAATAACTAAATAACTAAATAACTAAATAACTAAATAACTAAATAACTAAATAACTAAATAACTAAATAACTAAATAACTAAATAACTAAATAACTAAATAACTAAATAACTAAATAACTAAATAACTAAATAACTAAATAACTAAATAACTAAATAACTAAATAACTAAATAACTAAATAACTAAATAACTAAATAACTAAATAACTAAATAACTAAATAACTAAATAACTAAATAACTAAATAACTAAATAACTAAATAACTAAATAACTAAATAACTAAATAACTAAATAACTAAATAACTAAATAACTAAATAACTAAATAACTAAATAACTAAATAACTAAATAACTAAATAACTAAATAACTAAATAACTAAATAACTAAATAACTAAATAACTAAATAACTAAATAACTAAATAACTAAATAACTAAATAACTAAATAACTAAATAACTAAATAACTAAATAACTAAATAACTAAATAACTAAATAACTAAATAACTAAATAACTAAATAACTAAATAACTAAATAACTAAATAACTAAATAACTAAATAACTAAATAACTAAATAACTAAATAACTAAATAACTAAATAACTAAATAACTAAATAACTAAATAACTAAATAACTAAATAACTAAATAACTAAATAACTAAATAACTAAATAACTAAATAACTAAATAACTAAATAACTAAATAACTAAATAACTAAATAACTAAATAACTAAATAACTAAATAACTAAATAACTAAATAACTAAATAACTAAATAACTAAATAACTAAATAACTAAATAACTAAATAACTAAATAACTAAATAACTAAATAACTAAATAACTAAATAACTAAATAACTAAATAACTAAATAACTAAATAACTAAATAACTAAATAACTAAATAACTAAATAACTAAATAACTAAATAACTAAATAACTAAATAACTAAATAACTAAATAACTAAATAACTAAATAACTAAATAACTAAATAACTAAATAACTAAATAACTAAATAACTAAATAACTAAATAACTAAATAACTAAATAACTAAATAACTAAATAACTAAATAACTAAATAACTAAATAACTAAATAACTAAATAACTAAATAACTAAATAACTAAATAACTAAATAACTAAATAACTAAATAACTAAATAACTAAATAACTAAATAACTAAATAACTAAATAACTAAATAACTAAATAACTAAATAACTAAATAACTAAATAACTAAATAACTAAATAACTAAATAACTAAATAACTAAATAACTAAATAACTAAATAACTAAATAACTAAATAACTAAATAACTTGATAACTAAATAACTAAATAACTAAATAACTAAATAACTAAATAACTAAATAACTAAATAACTAAATAACTAAATAACTAAATAACTAAATAACTAAATAACTAAATAACTAAATAACTAAATAACAAAATAACTAAATAACTAAATAACTAAATAACTAAATAACTAAATAACTAAATAACTAAATAACTAAATAACTAAATAACTAAATAACTAAATAACTAAATAACTAAATAACTAAATAACTAAATAACTAAATAACTAAATAACTAAATAACTAAATAACTACATAACTAAATAACTAAATAACTAAATAACTAAATAACTAAATAACTAAATAACTAAATAACTAAATAACTAAATAACTAAATAACTAAATAACTAAATAACTAAATAACTAAATAACTAAATAACTAAATAACTAAATAACTAAATAACTAAATAACTAAATAACTAAATAACTAAATAACTAAATAACTAAATAACTAAATAACTAAATAACTAAATAACTAAATAACTAAATAACTAAATAACTAAATAACTAAATAACTAAATAACTAAATAACTAAATAACTAAATAACTAAATAACTAAATAACTAAATAACTAAATAACTAAATAACTAAATAACTAAATAACTAAATAACTAAATAACTAAATAACTAAATAACTAAATAACTAAATAACTAAATAACTAAATAACTAAATAACTAAATAACTAAATAACTAAATAACTAAACAACTAAATAACTAAATAACTAAATAACTAAATAACTAAATAACTAAATAACTAAATAACTAAATAACTAAATAACTAAATAACTAAATAACTAAATAACTAAATAACTAAATAACTAAATAACTAAATAACTAAATAACTAAATAACTAAATAACTAAATAACTAAATAACTAAATAACTAAATAACTAAATAACTAAATAACTAAATAACTAAATAACTAAATAACTAAATAACTAAATAACTAAATAACTAAATAACTAAATAACTAAATAACTAAATAGCTAAATAACTAAATACCTAAATAACTAAATAACTGAATAACTAAATAACTAAATAACTAAATAACTAAATAACTAAATAACTAAATAACTAAATAACTAAATAACTAAATAACTAAATAACTAAATAACTAAATAACTAAATAACTAAATAACTAAATAACTAAATAACTAAATAACTAAATAACTAAATAACTAAATAACTAAATAACTAAATAACTAAATAACTAAATAACTAAATAACTAAATAACTAAATAACTAAATAACTAAATAACTAAATAACTAAATAACTAAATAACTAAATAACTAAATAACTAAATAACTAAATAACTAAATAACTAAATAACTAAATAACTAAATAACTAAATAACTAAATAACTAAATAACTAAATAACTAAATAACTAAATAACTAAATAACTAAATAACTAAATAACTAAATAACTAAATAACTAAATAACTAAATAACTAAATAACTAAATAACTAAATAACTAAATAACTAAATAACTAAATAACTAAATAACTAAATAACTAAATAACTAAATAACTAAATAACTAAATAACTAAATAACTAAATAACTAAATAACTAAATAACTAAATAACTAAATAACTAAATAACTAAATAACTAAATAACTAAATAACTAAATAACTAAATAACTAAATAACTAAATAACTAAATAACTAAATAACTAAATAACTAAATAACTAAATAACTAAATAACTAAATAACTAAATAACTAAATAACTAAATAACTAAATAACTAAATAACTAAATAACTAAATAACTAAATAACTAAATAACTAAATAACTAAATAACTAAATAACTAAATAACTAAATAACTAAATAACTAAATAACTAAATAACTAAATAACTAAATAACTAAATAACTAAATAACTAAATAACTAAATAACTAAATAACTAAATAACTAAATAACTAAATAACTAAATAACTAAATAACTAAATAACTAAATAACTAAATAACTAAATAACTAAATAACTAAATAACTAAATAACTAAATAACTAAATAACTAAATAACTAAATAACTAAATAACTAAATAACTAAATAACTAAATAACTAATAACTAAATAACTAAATAACTAAATAACTAAATAACTAAATAACTAAATAACTAAATAACTAAATAACTAAATAACTAAATAACTAAATAACTAAATAACTAAATAACTAAATAACTAAATAACTAAATAACTAAATAACTAAATAACTAAATAACTAAATAACTAAATAACTAAATAACTAAATAACTAAATAACTAAATAACTAAATAACTAAATAACTAAATAACTAAATAACTGAATAACTAAATGACTAAATAACTAAATAACGAAAGAACTAAATAACTAAATAACTAAATAACTAAATAACTAAATAACTAAATAACTAAATAACTAAATAACTAAATAACTAAATAACTAAATAACTAAATAACTAAATAACTAAATAACTAAATAACTAAATAACTAAATAACTAAATAACTAAATAACTAAATAACTAAATAACTAAATAACTAAATAACTAAATAACTAAATAACTAAATAACTCAATAACTAAATTACTAAATAACCAAATAACTAAATTACTAAATAACTAAATAACTAAATAACTAAATAACTAAATAACTAAATAACTAAATAACTAAATAACTAAATAACTAAATAACTAAATAACTAAATAACTAAATAACTAAATAACTAAATAACTAAATAACTAAATAACTAAATAACTAAATAACTAAACAACTAAATAACTAAATAACTAAATAACTAAATAACTAAATAACTAAATAACTAAATAACTAAATAACTAAATAACTAAATAACTAAATAACTAAATAACTAAATAACTAAATAACTAAATAACTAAATAACTAAATAACTAAATAACTAAATAACTAAATAACTAAATAACTAAATAACTAAATAACTAAATAACTAAATAACTAAATAACTAAATAACTAAATAACTAAATAACTAAATAACTAAATAACTAAATAACTAAATAACTAAATAACTAAATAACTAAATAACTAAATAACTAAATAACTAAATAACTAAATAACTAAATAACTAAATAACTAAATAACTAAATAACTAAATAACTAAATAACTAAATAACTAAATAACTAAATAACTAAATAACTAAATAACTAAATAACTAAATAACTAAATAACTAAATAACTAAATAACTAAATAACTAAATAACTAAATAACTAAATAACTAAATAACTAAATAACTAAATAACTAAATAACTAAATAACTAAATAACTAAATAACTAAATAACTAAATAACTAAATAACTAAATAACTAAATAACTAAATAACTAAATAACTAAATAACTAAATAACTAAATAACTAAATAACTAAATAACTAAATAACTAAATAACTAAATAACTAAATAACTAAATAACTAAATAACTAAATAACTAAATAACTAAATAACTAAATAACTAAATAACTAAATAACTAAATAACTAAATAACTAAATAACTAAATAACTAAATAACTAAATAACTAAATAACTAAATAACTAAATAACTAAATAACTAAATAACTAAATAACTAAATAACTAAATAACTAAATAACTAAATAACTAAATAACTAAATAACTAAATAACTAAATAACTAAATAACTAAATAACTAAATAACTAAATAACTAAATAACTAAATAACTAAATAACTAAATAACTAAATAACTAAATAACTAAATAACTAAATAACTAAATAACTAAATAACTAAATAACTAAATAACTAAATAACTAAATAACTAAATAACTAAATAACTAAATAACTAAATAACTAAATAACTAAATAACTAAATAACTAAATAACTAAATAACTAAATAACTAAATAACTAAATAACTAAATAACTAAATAACTAAATAACTAAATAACTAAATAACTAAATAACTAAATAACTAAATAACTAAATAACTAAATAACTAAATAACTAAATAACTAAATAACTAAATAACTAAATAACTAAATAACTAAATAACTAAATAACTAAATAACTAAATAACTAAATAACTAAATAACTAAATAACTAAATAACTAAATAACTAAATAACTAAATAACTAAATAACTAAATAACTAAATAACTAAATAACTAAATAACTAAATAACTAAATAACTAAATAACTAAATAACTAAATAACTAAATAACTAAATAACTAAATAACTAAATAACTAAATAACTAAATAACTAAATAACTAAATAACTAAATAACTAAATAACTAAATAACTAAATAACTAAATAACTAAATAACTAAATAACTAAATAACTAAATAACTAAATAACTAAACAACTAAATAACTAAATAACTAAATAACTAAATAACTAAATAACTAAATAACTAAATAACTAAATAACTAAATAACTAAATAACTAAATAACTAAATAACTAAATAACTAAATAACTAAATAACTAAATAACTAAATAACTAAATAACTAAATAACTAAATAACTAAATAACTATGTAACTAAATAACTAAATAACTAAATAACTAAATAACTAAATAACTAAATAACTAAATAACTAAATAACTAAATAACTAAATAACTAAATAACTAAATAACTAAATAACTAAATAACTAAATAACTAAATAACTAAATAACTAAATAACTAAATAACTAAATAACTAAATAACTAAATAACTAAATAACTAAATAACTAATAACTAAATAACTAAATAACTAAATAACTAAATAACTAAATAACTAAATAACTAAATAACTAAATAACTAAATAACTAAATAACTAAATAACTAAATAACTAAATAACTAAATAACTAAATAACTAAATAACTAAATAACTAAATAACTAAATAACTAAATAACTAAATAACTAAATAACTAAATAACTAAATAACTAAATAACTAAATAACTAAATAACTAAATAACTAAATAACTAAATAACTAAATAACTAAATAACTAAATAACTAAATAACTAAATAACTAAATAACTAAATAACTAAATAACTAAATAACTAAATAACTAAATAACTAAATAACTAAATAACTAAATAACTAAATAACTAAATAACTAAATAACTAAATAACTAAATAACTAAATAACTAAATAACTAAATAACTAAATAACTAAATAACTAAATAACTAAATAACTAAATAACTAAATAACTAAATAACTAAATAACTAAATAACTAAATAACTAAATAACTAAATAACTAAATAACTAAATAACTAAATAACTAAATAACTAAATAACTAAATAACTAAATAACTAAATAACTAAATAACTAAATAACTAAATAACTAAATAACTAAATAACTAAATAACTAAATAACTAAATAACTAAATAACTAAATAACTAAATAACTAAATAACTAAATAACTAAATAACTAAATAACTAAATAACTAAATAACTAAATAACTAAATAACTAAATAACTAAATAACTAAATAACTAAATAACTAAATAACTAAATAACTAAATAACTAAATAACTAAATAACTAAATAACTAAATAACTAAATAACTAAATAACTAAATAACTAAATAACTAAATAACTAAATAACTAAATAACTAAATAACTAAATAACTAAATAACTAAATAACTAAATAACTAAATAACTAAATAACTAAATAACTAAATAACTAAATAACTAAATAACTAAATAACTAAATAACTAAATAACTAAATAACTAAATAACTAAATAACTAAATAACTAAATAACTAAATAACTAAATAACTAAATAACTAAATAACTAAATAACTAATAACTAAATAACTAAATAACTAAATAACTAAATAACTAAATAACTAAATAACTAAATAACTAAATAACTAAATTACTAAATAACTAAATAACTAAATAACTAAATAACTAAATAACTAAATAACTAAATAACTAAATAACTAAATAACTAAATAACTAAATAACTAAATAACTAAATAACTAAATAACTAAATAACTAAATAACTAAATAACTAAATAACTAAATAACTAAATAACTAAATAACTAAATAACTAAATAACTAAATAACTAAATAACTAAATAACTAAATAACTAAATAACTAAATAACTAAATAACTAAATAACTAAATAACTAAATAACTAAATAACTAAATAACTAAATAACTAAATAACTAAATAACTAATAACTAAATAACTAAATAACTAAATAACTAAATAACTAAATAACTAAATAAATAAATAACTAAATAACTATATAACTAAATAACTAAATAACTAAATAACAAAATAATAAAATAAACTAAATAATTAAATAACTAAATAAATAAATAACTAAATAACTACATAACTAAATAACTAAATAACTAAATAACTAAATAACTAAATAACTAAATAACTAAATAACTAAATAAGAATAACTAAATAACTAAATAACTAAATAACTAAATAACTAAATAACTAAATAACTAAATAACTAAATAACTAAATAACTAAATAACTAAATAACTAAATAACTAAATAACTAAATAACTAATAACTAAATAACTAAATAACTAAATAACTAAATAAATAAATAATAAATATCTAAGTAACTAAATAACTAAATAACTAAAAAACTAAATAACTAAAAAACTAAATAGCTAAATAATTAAATAACTAAATAACTAAATAACTAAATAACTAAATAACTAAATAACTAAATAACTAAATAACTAAAA
>JAMYCR010000471.1:0-24186 GCA_028830335.1 Eucera pruinosa
CCCAACAATTTACGCAGGTTGAGATCATTGATTCTCTTTCCTTTAGGACATTGTGCTGAAAGTTGTGACTGAGCAGCACATTTTACGCATATATAGTCTGCGGTTGCAGTAATTTTTTGTGTGTCCATGTTGTTGGCAGCGTGCAACATTGTGGGATGTCCCTTTTAGATTTGGTGGCTCTACATTAATAACATATTTAACTAGTCTTGTATATTTTTATGCGTTCTTGTTGTTTTGAGCTGGTAGCAGTTCTATTACGTGTAATGGAAGTGGTTTGCCTGTGTGTTTGTGCTTTTTAAGTTTACTGCACTGACAACGTCATGTCCTAATCCTCGTAGATCATCTGTGATGTGCTGTTCTGGTATCGAGTGATGATGTCCTCTTATGACTACTTTATATTTTCTAGCGTCCTTCGGTTGGAAAGTGTAGTAACTCGCATTGTTAGCGTTTAAGGCTGCCACGATTTTACGGTACGATTCAGTATTTTCTGTTTGTATTTTGGTTTGTGAGTTATGCGTGGATTTTTAGTGCGTAGTCTGCAACTTTTAGTTGGGTTTTAATAAGGCTTAACAACGGATAGAGTGTATCTGCATCGATAAATATTGGTGGTGGTTTTGGTGTTTTCTCTTTTAATTGTGGTGTTTTTTGAATCTTTATTTTCAAGTATCTGGAATCTATTTTGACACTGTACTGTATTCAGTAACTATTTCTCTGAATCTTGCTTGTGATTTGAACTTTTAAGTGATTTACCTGAGTTAGATGGTCTCGTACTGAATGATGATGAACTTTTCCTTTTTTCTATGTCGGGAATATTATGGATCCTCCGTTTCTTAGATTTTTCATTTACTCCAATGGTTGTATCTGTAGTTCATCGTTTGAGGTTTCCATGTCTGTTATCTCCATATGATTCTTTATTGGCAGGATTTTCTTTTTTATTATTTTCCTATTATCTTGTGTTTGATTTTTGGTAATTTTAATCTCTGCATTTGTTGTTGTGGGCTCATCCATACTGGTTTCTGTTTCGACGGTTCTGACTTGGTCCTTTCCCATTGAGGTGTATTTGTCTCTCTTCTTAGTTATTTTTAGCTGGATGGGTACTCTTGCCTCTTCCAGCTGGTCCTTCATATTGAAGTCGCAGCACCGATTTTTTGGCGAAAAGATATTTCCTGATCCATTTGTCTTGATTTGGTTTTATTTTATAATGTCTTCGCACTAGGTATTTATATCTCTGCTTACACTTCTGAGCGTAACGTAGCACGTCTACTCTCTACGAGTGTCAACACAAGACTTCCGTTAGAACTCTGAATGAGGGAAAACCATACGCTATTAATTCTCTAACTGTTGAAAATGTGAAGTTTTTCATATTAAAGTTGTTTTATTTAATGGAGGCATTTTAATAAATATTTAAATTTATTAAAATTATTTTTTTTTTTAAATTTCAATATTAGCGTAATTTTTTTAAATATAACCATATATTTTTATTATTACTTCAAAACGAATTCAAGCGCTTATTATTAAGAATAAACTCTTTTACCATGTTACTATATAGGTAACTGTTCCGTCGCACGAATACGGAACGAAGTCAAGAACAGATCGTAAATTTGAAGGGCCCTTCGTCATTTTACAACTTGGCGAAAAATATTTTTCGTTCGAGTAAACGACGGGGGGTACACGTGTTTGCAGCCGATCGGCCTAACGGTAAAAATTCGATCCGTGGTCGACGGCTTGCAAAACACATGCCTTGCAGACCAGGCAAACCACCCCTTGGAGACACCCTCGGAAGGAGAGTGGATGACGTCACGCGAAGCCGGAAAAACCCAAAAAAGGCGCGGACTCTCGCGGCTAAGGTGCACCCACGAGCGTAAAGGGGGCACCAAAATCGCCTTAGCCCGAGGGGCCCGCCAATTGGGACAGTCGTTTTCCGGCAAATTCCGATTCGCTGATTGGTGCGTCTCTCGAACGCCAATCCGATAGAAGAACACGCCAACGCGTTCAACCTCAGCGAATCGGAAAATTCGACGTCTCCACTTCCGCGTACGTGCCGTCAACGCGGCAAATTCACTTCCGGCGAGGGCGCAGGAAGTGAATTTGCGTCTCCAAGGGGTCAGTTAGCAACACACCCTCACCGCGAACAGTCGTATAACGATCAACAAACCTTAAGTCTTTCGACAACATAGACAGCAGGCGACGAATATTACGAAAACCACGAGAAGCTAGTTGGCCAAGGTTAAATCGGCAGTCAACGAACCACATTTTATGGTCCTTCGAGCCGGATCTGCGAACTAAGGAAGTGCAGTGCGCGTGCAAACTACAACTTCACGAGTGGATCCGATCACGTAGACGAGAAGAAATTTGCAGTCCGGAACCTGACGCGAGGAACGGTGAAGCCGAGCAACCACCTTCAACAGGAGTGGACATCATCACAGACGACGCACGGACCCGAGACGAGATAAGTACGCGAAATCCAGTCAAAGGTAGGCTCGTTATTCACGAATCGTCAATCACTCCCTTGTAACCTCCTCGGTTAATCGAATCGCTAAAGGTTCCGTCTCGACTAAAATGGCAACCACGTCGAATACTACAGACGCGAATTCCCAACGCCTTCGCGAACTAAAAATAAAACGAAGATCGTTCAGAGGCCAGATCACGACGTTCGGTCACTGGGTAGACGCGTACAAGGATTCCGATAAGGAACGCGTCAAACTCCGCGACCGCATCCAACGTTTGCTTAACCAATTCGAAACGTTCACTCGGCTCCAAGATGAAATCCTCACGCTTGTGGAAGAGTTCGAGGAAACCGAGCAAGAACGACAGGCGATCACCGATCAGTTTGACGATGTGATGACCACCGCGAAAGTGTTGCTAGAAAAACTCCAGCGACCCGAAACGCCAACCCCGCCCGCGAATTGCGAAACAGCCATGTGTTATTCACCAACACCGTCCGCGTCTCCGTTTTCGCTATCGGTCAATTTACCGAAGATCGATTTGCCCAAATTCGACGGCCGCATCGAAACTTGGATTGCCTTTAAAGACGCTTTTCACACACTGATTCACTTACACCCGGGTCTCAGCAAGGTGCAAAAACTCCATTACCTCCGACTCTCGTTATCCGGAAGGGCCGAAACCGCGATCACAGCCTTCAGCATAACTGACAGCAATTATGACGCTGCGTGGAAACACCTCACCGAGATCTACGATAATAAACGCGCTCTCGTTTTGAGACACGCCGCTCTTCTTCGCGACACGCCCGCCATGCCAGACAACTCTTCCGATGCGATCCGAGATCTCGTAAATCATGTACAATTACACGTCCGTTCCTTGCAAGCGCTGAATAGGACGTGGGAGATATCGCGAACGACTTGCTATCGGTTATCGTTATATCCAATATGGCAACGGATACGCGAAGAGCGTGGGAACGCACCCTATCGGATACAGAAGTACCCAGATTAGAAGCCATATGTAGCTACCTGCACAATGCCGCTCATCAATCCAGGGAATATAATTACACCACGGCCGACCAACAATATTCTACCGCGGTTAAATCTCGCGCGACCACCCGCACGCAAGCGGCTCACCCGCGTACACCACCCCCCTCCGAAGCACACAAGGGACAAGCCTTCGTAACGAATACGTCGCCAAGTTTTGGGTCGCCGCCTTTATCTCCGCACACGCAAAGACGGCAACGGTACACAACCCCCTCTCCATCCTCGCCGAGTCAACTCAACAAAGAATGTAACTTATGTAAGGGAGCGCACGCGTTATATTTCTGCAAACAATTTCTGGACATGACCGTTCCTCAGCGTCTTGAAACAACGCGGAAATTCGAACTTTGCCTAAATTGTTTGCGTTCCGGTCACACTACCGAAACTTGCCGTTCAGGGAAATGCATCGTCTGCAATAAGGCGCACAATACAAAGTTGCATCGAGATTCGCAGCCAGAATCGCGATCCTGACTGCAACCAGAATTCACAAAACTCGAACGTATCAACACCTTAGTTGCCGACGTACCCGCAAACGGGTTACTGACCACCGCGGTGATCCATGCCTTGGATCGCGACCAGAACCCAATCGAATGTAGAACGTTGATCGACACCGGCTCGAGTGCGAACTTTATGACCAACGACCTGGCAAAGAAATTACGGCTCCCGACAAAGGAAAACATCACGACCATCGAAGCCTTAAACCAGCTCAGCACGGTAACGAGCAATATAGTATCAACGACTATCAAATCACGTCTTTCAAACTTCCAAAAGTGCTTAACCTTCTTCACGATCCCGCGAATCTCAGGATTTATACCTGATCAACAAATCGACCGCGCTACAATCTCCATTCCCGCGAACATCAAATTAGCCGATCCACAATTTCACCGACCTGCAAATGTGGACATGCTCATCGGCACCGGACCGACGCTATCGTCTCTGAGCATCGGTCAACATCGACTTTCCCCACCTCACGGACCGGATTTGATCCTCCAAAAAACCCAATTCGGGTGGATCATCGGGGGGAGTGTGACGACTCCTACACCGCGAACACGGCATCGGACGTTCCTTTCTACTCCGAATTTCGATCTCAGGAAATTCTGGGAGCTAGAAGAGGGACCGCGCATTCGCCATTTGACCGCAGAAGAGCAGGGTTGCGAACATCACTTCCACGATAATATCGCTCGAGACTTTCAAGGCAGGTATATCGTTGCGTTGCCCTTTAAAGAAGGAAGAAAACATCTCGGAGAATCACGATCCCAAGCGTTGAATCGCCTTTTCGCACTCGAGCGCAAGTTCTCCCGCGATCCGGAATTGGAACGAGAATATTCCGCGGTCATTAAGGAGTATATGGATCTCGGTCACATGAGTGAGGCACCTTCTTATGACATCGAAGAGTTCTACCTACCGCACCACGCGGTAATAAAACCGTCCAGCGCCACCACAAGGGTGCGCGTTGTATTCGACGGATCCACGAAATCATCCAGCGGCGTATCATTGAATGACACGCTGATGACCGGTCCCACCATTCAAGACGACATGTTCTCGTTGCTAATACGATTTCGCATACACGCGTACGTCTTAACTGGCGACATCGAGAAGATGTACCGACAATTTCTGGTTCGGCCGGAAGATCGACGGTTTCAACAAATTTTGTGGCGCGATGACAGCGACAACATAAAGGCGTTTGAACTAAACACGATAACATTCGGACTATCGCCGGCTCCGTACCTCGCGATCCGATGTCTGCACCAACTGGCCGACGACGAAAACAATAGATCTCCGGCTGCCGCGAAGGTCCTGAAGAGGGATTTGTACGTGGATGACCTTCTGACGGGAACCGACACGTACGAAGAGGCGATACAACTTCGAAACGGAATCATCGAGCTCCTACAGCGAGGAGGATTGAACATCCGTCAATGGGCATCCAATGAACCGCAGCTCCTCGTTGGCCTATCAGAGAATCAAGTGAATCCCAAATTCTTCGGCGATTCCACCGTCAAAACTCTGGGCGTTTCTTGGCACGCCCGCGACGACAACATTATGTACACCGTCGACCAGGGCATAACCGGCAAAATCACGAAGCGTGCCATTCTATCCACGATCGCGAAGATATTTGACCCCCTCGGTTTGCTCGCCCCGGTAGTCATTACGGCAAAAATCCTGATGCAGCGATTGTGGCAGTTGCGAATCGACTGGGATGAATCCTTACCAGCCAATCTCCACACTGAATGGATAACGTTTGCGGAGGGGTTCCCAATGCTAAATCGCGTCGCCTTCGAACGTCACGCATCGCAGCGCGAGGCTAACATCATTGAGCTCCATGGATTTTGCGACGCGAGCGAACAAGCCTACGGGGCATGCTTGTATATACGGTCCATAAGCAATCGAGGGAATATACAAACACATTTATTATGCGCAAAATCCCGTGTCGCACCATTAAAAACAATCAGTCTCGCCCGATTAGAGTTATGTGGAGCGTTGTTACTATGCAACTTATACAACGCCATTCGCGAAGCTGAGCCACGAAACTTTAACAGCGTCAGTCTCTGGACGGATTCAACAATAGTCTTGAACTGGTTACAGAAGGAGCCCTCGACGCTCAAAACATTCGTAGCAAATCGAGTATCTGAGATCCAATCAAAAACAAACATAAAAACATGGCGACACATACAATCGGCTGACAACCCGGCCGACATTATCTCAAGAGGACAGACACCTACTCAGTTTCTACAGGAGTCAATTTGGCGTCACGGGCCAAGCTGGCTGTCCAAGGACGAGTCGGTTTGGCCAGAAGCGAAATTCATTATCACCTCAGAAGTCCCGGAATCGCGACCTCTCGCCTGCTTCGCGACCACCATCCGTTCTGACGAAATACTGAATCGATATTCGTGCATCAAAAAGCTGCGACGAATTATCGCATACTGTCTTCGATTACGCAAACACAGTAATCACAAGGGACCGCTGTCCGCTCAAGAACTGCACCGCGCCAATGACCGGATAATCACCCTCACGCAATCGTCCGCATTCGAAGAAGAAATCCGCACTCTAAGGGACAATAAGGACCTGCCCTCACGAAGCAAACTTCTCTCGCTACATCCCTTTTTGGATGATCAGGGAATTTTACGCGTCGGAGGTCGCCTCCAAAATTCGAAGCTGCCTTTCGAACAAAAACACCCGATATTGTTACCAAGGTGTAACCACGTCACAGACCTCATCATTCGGCAAGCTCACGTTGAAGGTCATCATTCCGGGCTCACAACAACCCTCTATCATGTTCGGGAAAGATATTGGCCCATCGATGGCAAAAACATCACCCGCCGAATCATCCGCAACTGCATTAGATGCTTTCGTGTAAACCCGCCGGCAGTGAATTACGTAATGGGCAACTTACCAGCGGCTCGCGTTATCGAAACACGTCCATTCCATAACTCCGGCGTTGACTATTGCGGGCCATTCTTTATAAAGGAAAAACGCTTCCGAAACCGTACGCGCCTAAAGATCTATGTCGCGATATTCGTATGCTTCTCGACGAAGGCCGTTCACCTCGAGGTCGTCAGCGATATGACAACCGAAGCGTTTCTAGCCGCCTTTAAGCGCTTCATCGGACGAAGAGGAATTTGTCGAAATTTGTATTCAGACAACGGTACAAATTTTGTCGGGGCGAACAACGAAATACGCGAACTGTACCGAACCTTGCGGGCGGACGAAGGAGTGCAACACCTTCTCACGGACAAGGAAATTACCTGGCACTTCATGCCCGCGCTATCACCAAACTTCGGCGGTCTCTGGGAAGCCGCGGTAAAATCCTTTAAGCACCACCTCAAACGCGTCGTCGGAGAAGAACTGTTCACAATCGACCAGTTCAATACACTGGTCATTGAAATCGAGGCAATCCTTAATTCTCGCCCGTTAACTCCCTTATCATCCGATCCAAACGATCCGTCTGCTCTCACTCCGGCACATTTCCTGATTGGCGATTCATTAACGACTTTACCCGAGATTGATTTTAGCGGAACGCCTAGCAATCGCCTATCCACCTGGCAACACATCCAGAAGGTCAAGCAAGACTTCTGGTCCAGATGGTATAAGGAGTACGTTCACCATCTAAATGTACGCCAAAAATGGTCCAAGGGCTCGCACGATATCAAAGAGGGATCTCTTGTCGTGCTGAAGGATGACTATTTACCGCCGCTACAATGGCATCTAGGCCGCATCGAGAGGGTCCACCCTGGACCTGACGCCATCGTTCGAGCGGTCACTGTGCGGACCAACCAGGGTTCCTATCGACGTAACGTGAAACAACTGGCACTTCTTCCCATCGAAACATCGAGGAAGGACTAATGTGTTACGTGTTACCGAAGGAGAGGTACATCTCCGAACGCCATCACGAAAGCGGTCACCACGGACCGCCACCGGCAACACCACGCCACCGTAAATATCCCGTCCTTTTGCCAAACTCGGCTACTAGTCAGGGAGATTCATCACACCGCGGGCGCCATCACGAGAGCGGTCACCACGGACCGCCACTGGCAGCACCCTACGTTACCGTAACCTCTCGCCTTGGTTGCTGAACTCGGGCACGAATCGGGGAGATTCACCTCAGCGGGGACGCCATCACGAGAGCGGTCACCACGGACCGCCACTAGCAGCATCCTACGCTACGACAAGGAGGCCACCTCCCCATTCGATTTCGTACCGGGAATTTAAGTGCTCAAAGAATTACCGCACTGGTTTATCGAACATTACATTAGAATAATAATCGTAGTTATATCGTTATCGTATTAATCCTCATGTTGTTAGCGGCTTTCGACATCGTAATCGCAACGGAATCGTACATCACTTCGTAATAATTAGACCACGATATATTTTTATTGACAATCGTGTCAATCAACGGGGGGAGCATGTTCCGTCGCACGAATACGGAACGAAGTCAAGAACAGATCGTAAATTTGAAGGGCCCTTCGTCATTTTACAACTTGGCGAAAAATATTTTTCGTTCGAGTAAACGACGGGGGGTACACGTGTTTGCAGCCGATCGGCCTAACGGTAAAAATTCGATCCGTGGTCGACGGCTTGCAAAACACATGCCTTGCAGACCAGGCAAACCACCCCTTGGAGACACCCTCGGAAGGAGAGTGGATGACGTCACGCGAAGCCGGAAAAACCCAAAAAAGGCGCGGACTCTCGCGGCTAAGGTGCACCCACGAGCGTAAAGGGGGCACCAAAATCGCCTTAGCCCGAGGGGCCCGACAATTGGGACAGTCGTTTTCCGGCAAATTCCGATTCGCTGATTGGTGCGTCTCTCGAACGCCAATCCGATAGAAGAACACGCCAACGCGTTCAACCTCAGCGAATCGGAAAATTCGACGTCTCCACTTCCGCGTACGTGCCGTCAACGCGGCAAATTCACTTCCGGCGAGGGCGCAGGAAGTGAATTTGCGTCTCCAAGGGGTCAGTTAGCAACACACCCTCACCGCGAACAGTCGTATAACGATCAACAAACCTTAAGTCTTTCGACAACATAGACAGCAGGCGACGAATATTACGAAAACCACGAGAAGCTAGTTGGCCAAGGTTAAATCGGCAGTCAACGAACGAACAGTAACTCTTACATAACGTGGTTGTTGGAGAGGACGACACCCGGAGGTCCCACTGGAGTGACTCTCACGGTATCTGCCGAATATCGCGGTTACATATATCGATCGACCTATCGATTCTCGCCCCTCTCGTTCTTTACCACATAGCTGAACATGTACCGTTTAATTGTACTGCTATTATTCTGATACATTTGGCTATAATTAATTTCTCGTATTCGCACTTAGCCTCACCGGAACGTGATCTCCTTCAGTGGTAGATTCCGAAAAAGTTCTGTATTATGCCAAACCGTGTGAAATAAGAAGGTAATAGTAAACATAGGATTAGGCTTCAAAGGTTAACAAAAGTATACTATTTTTTCATATCTAAAAGAAATATGTTTACAAAAGCAATCAATAGTTAATCAAAAGTACTGCACAATCAAGAATACTGTTAATACTACATAATATTTTCATCTTCATTCAAATATCATCATCTTCTAATCTTTTTTGTTGATATTGATCAGAAGTATCAGTAACGTCTTCATTTTTGTCTACCCTTTTCAATAAAATTGATATTTCCATTTGCTTCCGTTTACTTAAGAGATCTTAATAAGTTTCGATACATAGCGCCAAGCATTTTTGAAGTTTTGTCTTAAACTTTACGCTTCATTCAGTGTATCTACGTTTAGGAAGTAGAGCTCCAATTATTCGGTTAAGATTACCTACCCGTCCCGTATGCTTTTTAGAGTAAAATTTTGAACTTCATTCGGGAAGTTTATAGTGCATATTTGAGGAACATTAAAAGACAATATGTGTGTAATTACTATTTTATTAAATGTATGTACCGTCTTAAGGTTTACAGTTAAGCCAGGTTTATAACACGCTCAGGCAACCGCTATTTTTGAGTGAGGACTTCTTTACAACTTGTACGTGACTTTCTACGTCCTGGCGAAGGGGCAATTAAACAATTCACTTAGAATTTTTGGCTGTGCATTCGCCCTCAATAGCATAAAGACGTAACATAAACCCGGAATCTCCGAAGGGTACATCTGTTTGTAACGGTTCTGTTAATTCGTTTGTACTGGCGTACTGAATTTTTCTTATGATGGAGCAAATGGAAACTTTGCCTTTCTACTATATGTGTGGTTTATTAAACTTGTTCCGTGGTTGTTACAAAAAATTCCCCTTAAAATTATCGTGTGATCATTTTTATAAGGCTGTGTCTGTGGGCGTGTGTGTGGCGGTGAATCTAAAATTAAGGTGGGGAAATGTTGCTGTCCAATCGTGCGTTGGAGGTGCTGCCGGGGGTTGTTCTGCCCTTTCCTCTGGGCAGGTTTTCTGGAAGAGCCCAACTTCGCGTGCAGGTAGCATGCACCGTTAGGGTGTTTATACCTATTGGTTTATTATGCCTCGATTGCCGACGAATATGGCGGGAAGTAAAACTTGAACCGTAATTTGGTCTTTTACTGGGTATATATCTTGAAATAAAAATTAAAAATTCGGGATCGGCAAGGACCCTTCCAAGTGGTAATAAACTGCTCTTAACAGGTTCCTTGACCGGCGAGTCAAACCTGGAGGAGATTTCGCGTCGTTGCCACACACTCAGTACCGCTGGCACTACCCTCCACCCTCCTTGGCAAGGGCGTGTTGAGGGCACATAGGAAAAGGTGGGCGGTAGGAATTAGACATACTGATTGGCTATCGAAACTTGACAAATTCCGCCCATCAGCACATCGTCCAAATTCTCGCCAGGAGGAGTCTCTCGGGACGAACTCTATCGAACAGAACAAAACAAACCTTTCACGAAGCAACTTAAAACACCACGCACGCCGTCATCGAACCCTAAGAGTTGTCCCTATACAGGGTGGTCCTTCGAACAAACTTATTTATTTTGTCGTCACTCCACGTGCAAATACAACCAAAGCCGCAACGATACACAAACCGACCACGGGATTAAACATACCGTTTGTATTGGTAATTTTTGTTACCTATTTGGTAGCTTTATAATTTTTCCATGAAATTTGTATCTTCCTCGGTAATGAATTCCTTCATAGTGTTTATATATAAAATAAGTTTATGTCTGTGTAATTTGTTTTAACTTCCATTGTATTATTTCTATTTCAATACAATATTTTTCAATTGTTATTGTTTCACTAACTTTTAAAAATCTTTGGTGACTGATTTGGTATCCATACTCCACGATATCTATAATCAGCAATTCCACGTCCATTAATGTTTTATTTAACAGAACTTTATTATAATATCTATCAAAAGTTTCACAAACTTTCTGAATAATTGAAAGTTTATTAATTTTTTTTCTCAATGTTTTAATTTACCAGGATCTTGCCATAGTCTCTAATGTAGAATCAACCAAAACTTCCAACGTTCCTATGAGTACCACAAAATGCCACAATCACGTCAACATTCGTTATTACTTATTTTATGGATATTACTATGTTACTTCATCCAGTGATTGAATTTAATATCGTCGCTTTAAATCTCCTGAATTTCCTTGATATGTGATGATATTTGAGGAACAGGCATGCTGCTAGGACGTAAACTCGACGATGTTTCGCAATTTGTAGAGAAACAGTGCGAGCTTAAATGCAGTAGGTCTCTTGATCGTTGTGTGTTCGCCTTACATCTTCACGCATAACTCTTGCGTGAATATACTAACCTGAAATCGAAGAGTCGTAGTTGACATCACCGTCGACGTCTTTGGTTGAAATTTCAGCTGGGAAGTCTGTTTAATTTCCTGAGTTAATGTGCGACTGATTTACTCACTCGCTCGCCCAAGTACTCTCCAATCGTGATTGCATTTGCACTTCATTCTAATACATCGTGGTGATGTTGCTGCTGCAGACAGGGAAATTCAATCACCTATTTTGAAAATTGCTCGTTAGTTTAAACCATGTTGCCGCTGGATAAGCGAAAAGGCCATGTAATTTGTAATTGCAACTTTCAAATCGATTGTATTATACTCTTGACTTTGGATCCGTTCAACTTCGCTGTCGTTGTTCGAATGATCGATAGAAACATTGACTAATTTTAATTCTTGCTAAAGTTGGAACATGATTGAAAAATAATGAAGTTGTTAGGCGAAGCTATGGGGATAGACGAAAAACCACTGACACGCAATACGTAATTCCTTTCTTTATTATAATTGGTGAATGAATTATAATTAAAAGAAAAAATATGGTATTCCAAAGGCTGATAGTTAATAATATGTTTTGATAAATATTTTGTTTTAATAATATGCAAGGTTATAAATCTAATTCTATCAATAATAGTTACATAAATAGTTACATAAATTTTGGACCGTTCTGTGAACTTAACAACATTTCATAAATCTTTGTGGTATGTAAAACAGTAACTTATCTAATTTACTACATAATCTTTTGAATACGATTCACTTATGCTTTAGCACAACTTGTTAAATTTATTCAAATATACCTTTTCTGTTTCTCATACGTATATTGCATTCAGTATAAAAGAAAGCTATGTAACTCATTGATAATAAATCAACGGTAAACAGATCTAAATATGCCATTGTGAAAATTACAGTTGCTATTAACATATTTATAAGGAATATGTATTAAAAATATTTCCATTGAATATCAGGATAAGGATTATTCAAATAAGTACTTTCCTAGTTTTTCGAATTTTATACAGATAACTTAACAGATAACACCAAACCAATTCCATTGCTAATTGCCTACTTATCGTTTCTAGTCATAACAAAGTGATGATAATATTTGTGTTCGTTAACCACACAGTAGTTTTATAAAAATGTAAAATCATATCTACTTATAAACGTTTTTTTCATTTTTATACATATAATTGCTAAGATAATATAGTCTTTTTATAAATGCTTTCAACAATGTAGAATAATCCAACACATTTTTTTTTTTTTTTTTTTTTAATAACTGTACTAATAATTATTACATAAGTGTACATATTGTTAAATACTGTAATTCTATTTATTACTCTAGATATGAAGATAAGCGTGTTTTATGCAAGTAGCTAACTTTCGCTTTGCTTTAAAGGAGGTCTGCACAAGTAGAAGAAGAGAAAGGATGAATTCATTGTTCAGTTAAGGACTGTCGAATAGATAAGGTAAAGAAAGAACAGGAATTCCTCTGGGAACTCTGAAGAAATATTAAAGTCGCCATCTTTGCACTTAATCCGTATATATTAATAACAAAAGATAAGTTCTTTATACATCTTCAAACTGACACCCTTGGAAAACTCAAAACTTATACAGTAAATTTAACTTCAAATAGTTTAATGTTTACTATGATCGTATAACAAAGACTAATACTAAAAATAACCGATTTTTGGTACCCTCCGAAAGCGAAAAATGCTGTTACAATGTAATTCTACCTGCCCTATGAAACCAAAAAAGGCACTATTCTTTTTTCGAAAATGATAGGAAGGATATATAAAAAGTGTGGATATATAAAATGCATACGACTGTGAATATCTCATTCTTAGTTTTTCAATTTCATTTTCCGTCAGTAATGGTTCATTGATAAAATGTTCATTCAGAAAATTATGTAAAAAGCTATTTGCAAAGACTATAGTACATGGGTGTTTAACAGAAACCAAAATAATGGAAGGCAATTACTGGTAAAAATTGACATACCCACTACAAGTATACTTATGTACTAAATTAATTAAAAACTACATTTATTGTAGAAGAAACAAGAGTTATTAAAAAAGCATAAATTCAATATACAGTAGAAAACATACAATATACAATTATGAAGTCAGCTTAGAGAAACATCACACAGAAATCTACCAACAAAAATTGTAAGAAGAAACAAGAAAAGTAACAATATATAAAAAGGCAGCAAAAAATAGGAAAAAACAAGAGTTATTAAAAGCTAGCATAATAGAATAGGAATTAAGACAATTTATTGTGACTCAGTTAGTTATTATGCTTCAGTCTAATTTTCTTTGAATAATGTTCTACCAGTCAAATATTCAATCATATCATAAAACTTATAGACAAATCTCTCAAAATTGTTGTTACATGTGAGTAACAACACTTATTGCAATCAAAAAACTACACGAGAGCGATCATAAATTCATTATCAGTAATTTCATATAATAGTATAAAATAGTTCGAAATTCATTTACGTAATTCAATCACTACGGAATTAGAAACCTAGTGAGTGTTTCATTTTTCGGTAAATATAGCAATCTTTTCCAAGTTAATTCATCGAGATATTTTTTACAGTCTGCGCAAATCTTCACATTTTTCTAATAATTGAGATATTTACTGCAAATGTATGGACCGTTATATTTGCAGTTATATGATCCTATTAATAATGAACCTGTAATGATCCCCGTAGTATGTGCGAGTGCAAGGTCGGTGAAAGACCTGTAAAATCTTACTCACATGTAGCAGAAAGTTTATTGTATTTTCTCTGCGAGTTTCACAGGTGGATCATTATCTGAAGAAAATTAGACTGTAATATAACGACTAAGTAGGTAACAATTACGATTATATTCTTACATTTATGCTAGTTTTTGATAATGTTTATTACTTTTAGAAGAAATAATTAATCATTTTTAATTGCTTAGAATTGCAGTGCGTTAAAAAAAATGTTCAGTTCCAATAATACTTATACCACAGCAAATTCTATAACTAATGGTTTCCATTGTTTTTGTTTCTATTAAACACCACTGTACTATAGTTTTTTTGCATGATTTTTTAAAGTAATCGTTTTATCAATCAACTACTGCGCAAAGAAAATGAGATTGAAAAATTGCAACTAAATGAGTTACATTCACGGACTTGTTTTTTAAATTTTACCTACTTATAACATTTCCCATCATTTCCAGGTATTATGGCTTTTTTTTTCTATTCTTAGGATATGTAGAATCATGTTGTAAAAGAATTTTTAGTTCCCGATCAGTGTCAAAAATACCCATTTTTAATATTGTCCCTTGCTGTCTTCATACTTCTAACTTCCATGTTTCTCTCTTTCCTCAGATGCACAGTCTGCTATCTCAGAATGTCCGTTCAATTATTACATGCAGGAAGATTGGGCGTCTGATTGTACGTACAATAAAATTAATTGATTGTTTAATCCTGTCACTATGAATGCATACGTGAATGTAATCCTCGTTGTGGGCTAGAGACTGTGCATAAGTAACCAGTTATTTTTATCACTTTGCTATAATAATACACGAATGTTACTCAATCAGTGCTAATGTCAAATCGTAATATAACGTGGCCGCTTTATCAACTGATCTTAATACAGCGGTCGATGCGATGTCTACGACAAATGGCAGTTGCAGACTTTAGAAGTGTCCTGATCTGTGCTGATTTGTAGTAGCGCCTTTTGAGATGCTACTAATATACATTACACGAGAAAAATATCCATATATTGTCACACGTGCAGTTTTAATAGTAATAATTTTATTGATATAACGTTAATAGAAAAAGCTATCGCATAGACACTTAGGAAAGAAACTCAGCTATTTAATAATATAATTTCATTAAGCCTTAAATAAAAATAACGATAATAATGTGGAGCTGTAGAGTGGGGATAGGATAGGAAAAGGGATGGATGTTGCGTTTCGTCCTGGGCCTGCTAGTGGACTCATCAGTAAGGCTACCTAGCAGGCCCTGCCTTAGACACTGGGATATTGGAAGGAAGGTTAAAGGCGGTATATGTACCTGTATTGTATATGGACGAGGTAGTTGGAGCGAGTGCTTTCGAGAAAGTCCTATTTCGTATGTCCCTCTAGTGGTGGGTGCAGAAGAGTCGCCACAATAATATAAAAAATAAAGAAATTAACTCAACTTTTTAATAATATAAATTTTATTAAGTTTTAAATAAAAGTAATGATAACAATATAAAAAATAAAGCCACAAATAAAGTAAAGATATTGGGGAGAAAAAAGTATTTACATAGTTGCAATCTGCACTTGTTTCTATTTTTAACGTTCTATTACATTACTTTCATTGCAAGGATTGTCTGCTAATCTATCGTTAAATATTATCGTAACGAGTACTCAGAACAAAAGAAATCCCGACGTGGCAAATCGTTTTGAAAGATTGGCAAAATAATAAAAAGGGGTACCAGCATACTGTTAACAGATATAAAAATACAGGAAAATAACTATTATTCCGGAAGTTTGACTAAACTAAATGGGAGGGTTGACAGATTTACTGCAAGAAAAGTATCTAAAAGGAAATTCCACCGAATGTGCATCTAAAATCGTAACAGATGTAGAGATAGCAACTGGAAATAAAGTCTGTATGAAAACAATACCCAACAAACCAATAAAGGCAGAATATATTTATTAAACGAGTCGTTAGGGGAAATCCATACATTAATAAGGTAAGTAGAGGAAAAACCATGATTTCACAAAACTTACATGAACAAACCAGTAGATTTTTGAAAAACAGTACTTGTCTCAGATAAGAGCAACTGTAAAGTTTGGGTTTAGATGAACATAAATTAGTATTGAAAAAATATGTGGAGCATTCAAGAATAAAATATTAGCTCCACAGTATTTATGGGAATAGAGTTGTTATGATTTATGTAGGCAAGGAGATCGGTATTTACCACTTTACTATTGGTGTATTTCTTATTCAATTTGTCGAAAGTTGATTCTGAATGGATATCGAAAGTCATGCAGTTCTCCACATATACAGTTCTTGGAAGTACTTGTAAATTCTTCAGATAAGAGGTTTAGGAGAGTTCTTTGCATTATTACACATAACTGCTGTATTATTCAGTTCGTTTGTTAACATATAATTATACACTGGGTTTTTAGATACGATTACAACTGAGAGAACTTATAATAATTCTTTTACTTCGTTTTTCACTCTGGATATGGGAATGATACAGAAGTCAATAGAAATTATTCTTAAACAAGTGATCTGTATAGATCTTATACATTTAACTGGTTTTTATTTAGTTTTTAATAAATCGATACTTTATATGTAATTATTAATACATTTGTTTCGTATTTTTCACTTTTACTAGTTATACGTTTAAAGAATTAATTCTTCTAACATAGCTAATATTGAGATCCTTGAGATGTACACGATACTCTTTTGTCAAATATGAGTCCTAGATTGCTTCTGCATCCAGAGATATTTAGGTTCATTTCAGATAACATCTCTGCCTTTTCAGGAGATGCGTCCGAATTTCGTATTTTAAAATAATAAATCCAGTACGAGAAGCCCAAATGTTTAACTTATTGAAATTGTTGAAGAAGTGCTTACGCAGTATTTGTATTGTTACTACACTACAAGAAATTGTAAAGTCATTTGTAAATAGGCATTCTTCTGCCGGGAAAGTTGCGTTGGTAACGATTTCGTCAGCAGCGATTAAAAATAATGTGATGCTAACAACCGTGCCTTGTGGTAGTCTATTTTGTATAAATTCTGATTGAGATAATGCTTTACTTAACAATGAATAAGTTTTATATAATGGTGGGGATATTGCAATTTCAAGTTTCTAGAAAATGTGTGAGGGATTCTTATTCTGCGTATCATTTCGTAAATTTTTTCGATATGAATGTTCATCGTAAGATTTTCGTTTTAGGTACTGAAAGTATGACAAATTTATTTATAGGTAATTAGTAGTTAATCTATCAAAACTTTCCGAACCTATTTTAAGTATTGAAAAGCAAGCTTCTTGATTTACGGCTCCACACTAATCTACAATTTACTATTTCTTCTGAAATTTTGCATAGGTTGTTACTTGAGTTTTAATATTCGTATTATCATAGCAGTTCTGCACGTAGATGGTCAAATTCTTTGGCTTCAAATTTAGCTGTATAGGTTAAGAATAGTAAGGACGTCATAACAATAAAATAGTAAATCGCGTATATCTACTACCAGATCCGTGACTAAATTTGATAGATTTAATGTCACTAATAAGGGACATCATTGAAGTGTAAATCGCCGATTTTAATGAAACTTACATATCATATAGTTCTTAGAAAAATATTACCGAAATATCTTTATATTTTTGAGTAATAGCTTGTATTTAATTATTTTTTTCGTTAAATATTATTGAAAGTTTTTAAATACAATATTGAAAAAACTTAATATATCATTGGTATTACATATACATATCAGAAGTGTGGAAATACTTACTTAATCAACCTACTTTCTGCCAAAAAAAAGGATATGGTATAGAAAAGGTTAATTAAAATTATTTTATTCGATAAAGGCATATATTCGTACTTTGTAACTTTTAAAACTGTTTCTATACTCTGTAAATTTGCTATGTTCTATAAATGTAATAAGTAGTATGTGTATGTAATTCGAACTTATAATAAGCCTTTACTACTCGGCAAATAGAAATTTTACCATGTTACTGTGTTAGCAGTCTTCGTTGGCCCACAGCTAATCTTAATTGACGGAAGAATTACATACGTTTTACGCTAGTAATGGCCTTAGCATTTTTGTCTTAACGATATTTGCATACTTCTTCGTTCATCTTTAGGCCAAATATATGTGTTTGTTTGTAACTCCTACGCAAAGTCTACCGCAAACATAAATTATTATTAATGATAGGCAAAAAAATATTAAGATATTTTCAGCGCTTATTATTTTACCACAAACATATATGACATTTGCAGAAATAAAATACATTTAACACTTGTGAAACTGTAATATATAATGGAAATTGTTAAAGTCAAACATTTCGTTGTAATGCGTAGAAAACTCCACATCTTAAAATATTGGTAGAAGCGAGTTCTTTTAGAGCTTGATCATGGAACGTCGGCTAATTAGGGTTATTTCAATGAGGATCAATACATGGTTGTTCTTTTCATTTGTTCTTCTCTTGAAAAATTTATAGCTGAAATAGATTAACCTTGATTATTCTTGAAATCACATTTCGATAAATTCTGCATGTTGTTAGCTGGTGTTTCTTTTAAACAATCATTGTCAGTTTACTTTACTGAGTAGGTATTATTAAATTTCAACAATTTAGATACTACCAATTTAATAGAATTCAAATGAAAGAGATGATTCAATAAGCACGTTTGTCTATTGCTGTTAAAGGATAATAGTAACTTATACTACTATTATCCAGATACGTAAACTTTCCTTTTGTTACTTCATAGTTTATTTCCAAATCTTGGAGTAACACCTTTAGGGGACGATTTTTCGGACGTGGCATAGTGACAAGAAGTCTTCGGCGTTTTAAACTTTGATTGCAAGATCAAGATTTATCTCCCATCTGTATGTCCAAGAGTTAAAATAAATGGATATTCCTGGATACTAATCTTCCAATTAAACGATAGAGATTGCGAGAACGTGAGGGATGACTCGATAATGGTTCTTGAATGCTTGCTTCTTGCACTTAGTCAGCATTTTAACTGTACTCTAAATGACAGTGATGCCATCCTACTGAAATATATATTCTATTTTCGATCATTTCCGTTTTTACGTGATGGGAGATTTAAACTTACAATTAGTCACAATAGACTTTAAAATTACGATTAAGCTGGATTACATTAATTAAGAAATGTATGGTTGGGCGCAATCAAGATATTAGACCGCTAAGACCATTTTTGCTTCAAATGTTTTATTTATAATAGCTTTAGCTATTATACTATACAAAGTTCATTGCTATTCATTAACTTTAACACAAAGATCGATATGAATACGAATAGAAAATAATTCACGTGTTTAATTAAAGAAAGCCGCATTCTTAATTTAATACTCCTATTATGTATGTCCAAAGCGATATTAGATGCAGCTATTCTATTCCGTATAAGTTCAGTATTTAGGGTGGCTCCCGGAACTTGATCACACCAAATAATTTGTGCATTATTTGTTATAGAAAAAATATCACCATAAAAAGGTAAAATAGCAAAAAACTGATTACAATACTACATGTGTTCCTTGATATCATGCAACTTTTGTTACAAATATTTTTTTTTGTAACAAATAATGTTCAAGTTATTTGAGTTTATCAAATTGTGAGACCCTATATACATATCTAATTTATGTTCTTTTGCAAAACATTGCAAGTTTAACTGATAAAATAAAGTTTAGGTAGATTGTCATATTTGCTTTATAATTCGAAAGGAGGGCGTCTATTCCTGTTATGTTTGATATCTCCTTTTTTAACATTCAACTACTATTGTCAATCTGTGAGACTGCTAATAATTACTTATTCGTTTCTATTTTCCTTTCTGGATGATTTACGAGCTTGTTACCCGGAATACTTTTCAACAACAATATAATGTTTAGTTACTGAAATCGAACTTGAATCCCTTCATTACTGATGTGCAAGGCAAAAACAATTGGTTTTTCTTTGTTTACTCGATACTTTTATGTGAATGATGATATAATAAATATTAGCGGTCATGCAGACCGCTAATAGTGGTTATGTAAGTTTTAATAGGCGTAGAAATACAATGATAGGAGATTTCCCCTAGATTATCCTATACTTTGATCTAATTAATCTGAATGTAAGAACCAAAATGAATATAGTGGTGCACAAATGTTTTTTGTAATCATAGAATTTATGTGTAAATGTACACTTAAATTTTCATGTTGTAACTATTATACGAACTAAATATCAGCTCTTAATTATTGTCGTATGGCACAGTACATGCAGTACAATACCTGCTGGGATAAAGAATAATAATTAATTACAAGTTCATCAATCATGTAAAGGTAAACGTTCATATTCCAAGAAGATACTAGGAATCATAGCGTATTAAAAAATTTCAGATATCTGGGGCAGTAGTTCAAATACATATGAAGTGTTTTCAGTATCCTGCGTCACTGCATAGAGCTTAATAATTAGTACTATTATTGTCATACAATTTTTTCGGAAATTAAATTATGAATATTCGGAAAAGGGACATTATCGGTGGGTATAATTTATTAACATTCCTCAAGGGGGTACAGATATCATGGGCCCTTTTTATATTCCGCTACTTTTCATTCCTACGGCTAGATTCGTCGTGACGTGTAGTTATCTCACAACCATCGTAATTAAAATAATCAAGAGGGTGGCTAAGGTAAAAATTGCTGTAGAGAAATATAACACGTAGTTGCAGTTTCTGAAGTGGAGTTATGATTGTTACATAGTCTGGAAATATAGTGTGGGAAGCGCGTTGTTGGAAAGTACATGATGCGTCGCATGCTAGATAAATTGAAGTCGAAACTCATCGAATTCCTGAAACGTTTCAAGCCTTTTGCACTCGTCGCATGCCGGCAAATCTCAATCTCTCTGGCAACGGTCTGTAGTTGCGTACGTCGATTCGTTGCTTGCCATACCACTGGCAGACTCCGGTTTTTGCTGAGACGCACATTCCGGGTACGGGCACAATTTTTGTGTCTGCGGAACAGGCCTGGACAACTCAAGTCTATGCGCTAACGCATATCCTCACTTCTCACTGGATTCCTGTGGTGGGTCAATTCGTGCAGCCAGAAGCCACTGGTTTCATGAAAATAATGATACTGACTAAAAATATGCAAAGCGCAAGGAGATCTCTAATATAAGGACGACAGATTGAAACAATTCTCCGTATATCGCATTGAAATTTACTTAACGTTGCATATTTCCAAAAGGGAAGGTAATAAATAACAGAAACATTACACTTATTATTAGTGAAAAGGAAAAAATTGCGTTTATTTATTAATAATTAAATTAAAGAAACATAGTAACATAACAAAAATTAGATCAAAGAGGTCTCCGTACATATGAACGTAGTATTCATATTTTTTTAAACGAATAATCAGTCAATATTCCTTTTGATTTAATTATTTCTTGCGCCCTTTTTTGTATAGTATCAACTAAGTTTTTAGTTAAATTTTATGGAATATTGTCCCATTCAAACAATATTTTAGATTTTAACTCTTCGTTAGTTTCAATTGTGTACATTTTCAACTTTTCTTGATTTCTGCTCATAGGCATTTAATGTTGATCATGACGGGAGATTACGGGATTGTGTAAAGTTATTTGGAGACACTATATAATAGCCATTCTTTTACCTTCTTTGCCGTATGTTTAGGGACGTTATTTTACTAGAAGATGAACGATTCTTCAGAATGTTTAAATTTTCTTTCAAAATTTTAAAGTAGACGTTTTAGTCATAACGCCATCTATGAATAATAAATTTCCTATCCCTGCCTCACTCGTACACTCCCAAACTATCGCACTGCCGCCCTCATATATGAATGTTGGACATAAATTTTTACTTCTCATTTATATATTCGGGTTTCTCCAAACTTCTATGATTCCATTTACATTAAAAAGGTTAAATTTACATTTGTCGTTAAAAATGACAGTGTTCCAAAAACTTTAATGCTTGTTTACACGTAATTTCGCAAATTTGGGACATTTTCGTTATTACTTGCACTTATGAAAGGTTTTGTTCCAGCTGTACGACCATTGTACCCTGTTTTTCAGATTACATTGCAAACTGTTTTAAGTATCACTTTAATGTAAATCTATTTTTTGTGGTCGCTCTGTACGTCGTTAATTTTGAATAGATTTAGTTTTGTCAATTCATTAAGAACGTGCTACACAGAATTTAATTTCTTCACTCGTCGATCAATTGTTCTTAACGTTAAATTATCTTTTCATTACTTCAAGATTGTGCCGGTAATTATGAGATTGGTGTGAGTAAAAAAAAATCACCCTTTGCACTCCGTTGGCGATGCTATGGAAACACGCAGAAATTTCGTCAAAAGTCGAAATTTAAGATTTTTATTTATTTCTCCCAGTTCAATTTTCATTTTTTTCTAAACAAAACAAACTAAAGACAATTTTTCTTCTTTCCGAAATACATAATACTTTAAATTCTTACAAGAGCCATAAAAAACGTGTTAGAATTATCGCTATATCACACTATTGTATTAAAAAAAGTTTTGGAGTGTAAAGGGTTAAAAAATTTGAGCTTTTCATTTATTTTATATTATACTGATTTGTATCAGAAAAAAATGGATGCTTTTCCTTTTTTTTCTTTTGACTTACACCACTTTATAATGATCGTCAGAATGAAGTCACGAATTGCAAGCGGAATTACCACATCGTGAAAAGATTATTACCAAATATATTTTTCGTATTTGTTGACGAACAAGAAACTAATTTGCACTTAACCTTAGAGTACTGTTGAAGTCTATTTGTAAACATTCTTAGAGTTAAGCTGTTGCACTTGTAGAATTAAGTTGCTAAGATTTTTTGGCCTAATTTTTATTATGTCATTCTTCTTCTTCAGTTTAATTATTAACAAATTAATGTAAATATTTTTCTGGTTCACTACTAATAACCATTAGATTTCTAAATATAATGGTGTAAGAGTTGTTTATTTATTACGCTCTCTTTTGGGAATATACGAACGTTAAGTAAATGTTAATGCGATTTACGGAAACTTTTTGGGCTGACTGTATATCAGAGAATAAGAAAAGTGGAGATTATAATTATGATAATATGTTATTACCATAAAAATATATTGCAGTACCCTTACAATTGCAATAGAAAATCTGCAATTTTCGAAATTTTTTAAAGATTTTCATTTTTTATACTTAGAATTTGCTACGAAGAAATCTGAAAAAAATCTTTAATATGTGTCACCGTGTAATATGCCAGATTTTCTCAGAATTTTTGCTTGCCATTAAGTAGCGAAAATTGGACAAAAACTGATAATCTACTTTTTTTCTGTTACTACCCCGTTTTCTACGGTACGTACTACGTTTTCAGATCAAGATAAGGGGTTGAAACTTTGTATGCTATTGAATGGTGCAACACAAGTCTAATTTGGTTCAAGGGCACTATTGACCCCCTTATCTGGCTGTATCCTTTGCTTAACTGCATCATAGCTAACGATAAGTATCTGACATACATTTTACCTTGCTTTGATTACTGAAGGTCTCAACTGGAATTCAAGTAATAGTTTTGAATCAGGAAATACCAAATTTATATATTTTAAATCTATCATATAAGCAACTTCAGATGTTACCTGTGTGAAGATAAGTAACTGAAAGTAATATCTGAAGCAGTTTGTCTTTAGAAATTCATCCAAAATTATCAAAAGTTAATACATTGGTAATACTAAGGTTCTGATAACAAATCGATTTATAAGATAAGATTAAGACACGAGAATTACTTAAAAATATTGTT
>JAMYCR010000472.1:0-24159 GCA_028830335.1 Eucera pruinosa
AAAATATGTATATTAAGAAAATGAAAGCGTTATCGTATATATGGTAACACCTCAAAGGCAATATGTACATGAAAAATGTTTTCAAAATATTGAGTCTCACAATATACTTCAATTTTATAAAAATCAAACACGCAACCCTAAGGTAACTACAGTGAAGGACAAAAATATTCGTATAGTTCTAATATAGAAATATATATGACAATATTTTCTGGATCATTAAATATATGTAGATATATGTGATTGTATATTATACATAAACACTAAATGTACAAATGTCCAAAATAAAAAGTTAATTCCCTTATTTAGTAACTCACAACGAGATAAGTTTTATAAAATGGTAATATTTCACTAGGACAAAAGTATTCGTTTTGTAGCAGTTTTGTTGACAAATATTAGGAACGCGATAGTACCAAGATGTTTCGATCAATACAAACGCCATAATAGAAAATTCCAAGTCAGTTTATGTACGACTAATCGATTTGATATCACGTTATAACTGATAATTTAAGGTACAGTACGAAAGAGTAAAGAAACAACTTTAGAGGAGCAAAAAATTATTATAAATATACATGCAAAGAGTAAACCTCATATAAAGATCTCAAAAATTGTGAGGGGAAGCCACTCAACGATAAAAAAAAATAGTAAATGAATTTAAAGGAGAAGGAACTTTGCAAAATTCACAAAATTAACATCAAGAGAGGAAAGTAAGAATGATTACAAAAACAACCGGATATAAGTGCGTCTGAGATTGCATCCGAGTATGTACATCCGAAAATAATTCGAAGAGTGCTGCGTAGGATAGGATATAAAAGTAGAATGACAAGACGAAAACCATTAATTTTTCAAGTGAATAAGAAAAGATGATTATAATTCGCACAAAAATATACAAATATCAACATTAAATTTTGGAACAACGTAATCTTCTTGGATGAATCTAAATTTAACATTTTTTAGTCAGATGGCTGTAAAAAATATGGCGGAAATCAATACCGAAATAGATCCGAAAAATCTACAGCCTATTGTCAAGCACAGAGGAAGAAGTGTGGAAAATAATGGACAAACATGCGTATTCAAATATTGCGCAGGAAAATCTGCAAAAAGGTGCCAACACGTTGGGTATCAAAAGTACATTTTATTTTCAATAAGACTGTGATCCAAAGCACACAGCATACACAGTGCGTGTTGAAAAAAGAGTGCGATAATATAAAATATCGTAAAAAAAAAACATTTAAAAGAAATTTTAACACACGAATGGAACCATATATACCTCTGAATTTTGTTAAGAAATTGGTTTTGTCCATGCCCGATAGATTACAGACAGTTATTCGTCAAAATGGGAATCTGACAAAATATTATTTTTATAATATTAATCTTACTTTAAAACTGAACGTATACTTTTGTCCTACTAAAATAGTAGCATTTAGTAAAATTTATCTCACTAAAAGTTACTAAAAAATGGAATTAGATTTTATTTTTGTACACTTGCTACTGTAAGAATTTATGTACAATATGTGATCACATATATATAAATATATTCAATAACATAAAAAATATTGCTATATTTATTTCTATATTCCACCTGTATGAATACTTTTGTCCCCCACTGTAAATACTCAAATGTAACCTAAATAAAAATTTGTTCATTCTTTGAATATTATAACTAAACTGTGGAGCTTCATGCAAATTTATATATTTGTTTATCTTTTTGTATATGCATAAAAATTCGCGGTCTAATTATAATATATACTGCACTTTGGATATTATGTATATATTATTGCATGTTACGTGTACCTTTCCTCAATTTTATCAAATATTTCTATTTTTCATAAATGCATAAAAGTTTGCAGTATACTTAATGCATATTGCGTTCATATATTATGTATTTACACTTTACCAAAATATATTGAAATATTTGTAGTTCTCCAAAGTCGCAACGATTTCAAATAATGAAAAAACAGCATACAATGAAAACTTCGTTCTTTAAAATCGCGTACTACGAGGGAAAACTTTACTTACTCTATACAAAAATATCATCAGTTAAACGTACAGAAATTATAACAAAAATACATATTTGGAACCTTCTCAAATGAGGTCAAATCAAAAGGTATGTATCATCTGAAAGTTCTTGATTTTCATGTATTTATATGAAGTCACGTAAAATCCACAACTTCATCCGACATGAATGAATAATAGGATGATTAAAAAGTAGAAGTTATTAATTTATGATTACTTTTTTTTATTCGTTTACATATTAAAGTGTTAATATATTTGTAATTAAATAGTATGTGAGTAGTAATTAAACAAGTTGGTATATAATATGCGGTTACTTGAAAAACAGAAGTAAACTAAGAGATGAGGAAACGAGTGAAAAACAAGATCAATAAATTATATTACAGCATTTTTATACGATATTGCAATAAACGTTCTTATTCTCAATTTCTTTGTAAACATTCTTATATTATTGCAATTATACCTGATCTACGTTGCTTACTCGGATGACTCCGTCCAGTGCTGGTGACTTTATTATTCTGGCCAGGAATTATATCTGTAGGTGTATCTACCGCCAAGTAGTTTTTCACAGCAGAATGCTATTTGAAGCTTTTTGAAGTCCTTTAACAGTACTGACGCCGACACAAAGTTACACATGCAAATCCGTAGATTCAATTCCGAGATCCCATCTACAACACGGTCTACAATTTCTTCAATCATAATTGAGACTCAATTTGTCAGTCAGAAAAAACATAGTCTACTGTCTATTTTCAAATTTACATTGAGCTTCCAATGAATCTTCTCAATTTTTATAGAATTTAGGAATTCGACTGTTCCAATTTCCAAAATACTCAATCCTGGATTGAATATTCTTGCTAAATTATCATTCAAGTCGTAGATTACTACAGATAATTTAAATCACTTTCTCCAATTTTATAAGCACAGAGTAAGTCGCAAATTGCTTTCTTTGTTCACATTACATCTACGTTTTATATGATGATTTGAGTCAGGGAAATTCGTTCTAACTGTCTCTTGTGGTAACAGCTGTAATTTCTCTGTATCAATTCTCTCTCTCAGCACACAAGATTAATTTTTATGCGTGACAAGTAATTTGACATAAAAGTACTCCTTTCAAGTAAAGGGCAAATTTTGTTTATTGTAGTATCTTCTTATGCAGTTGTGTTTCGATTTCTTCTTGTACATGGTAACGTCACTTTCAGCTCATGCTTGATCCGTCAACAATAGTACAACACTAGTACATTTCTTTCAGCTCGAGAACCAACAAATTATGCTAATTTCTTCTCGTTAATTGATACATAATAATGACGAATAATGGTGAAATAAAAAATTATATTTGACCATATCAACACAAAGAAAATTATTATCTAAATATCACATAAAAACATCACTCAAAAAATCGTCACGCAAAAGGTAACTAAGAAATTCTTAGAAAGAGTCACACATAACGTTAAAAAGAAAATCACACGGAAGGTTACAAAGGAAGGCACCCACAATGTTATTATACGGTGAAGGACACTTCGTATTTTCCTTTCAAACACGTCTATTTAAAATAATAGGTAATACACACGTTAATCGGAGACTTAGGATACAATAGTCCTGCTACGCAAGACGTTCACGTTCAAAGTGTTCTAAAAGTTTGCAGTTTGCTGAGAACCTAAATATATGGCCTTCATGAGCCCCAAAAGCAGACGAGTGGACGGTGGTGGGGGAAACTATGTAGGCCTGGCAGCAAACAGATGGTGTTTGAGTGCATAATTCAGGTGGTATGTAACTCTTATCTTTCTTGGAAATGCAGAGACAGAGATAGAGTCAATGCTTATGGTGGCCCTTATCTGGGATGAAGAAGACAAAAGTGAGGGAAAATTCATGTTCTAATTTTTACGTAATCTTTCAATTAAAAAAGAATATATGTTTCAATATGATTTAGTTGAAAAGAGGAACATTTTATCCCGCATAGAGACGAAGCTTTTGAAAATAAATGATCGACAAAATAGCATAATAAATTCAAGTAGAACAGAGGAAACGATAATCAAGATGCGACTATCTGAGAAAACAATTATTAATAGAGCTGAAACCTGTTAGATCTATAAAATAGTCTAATAAATTCAAATAAAATAGAAGATACGATAATCAAGATGCGATTATCTGAGAAAACAATTCTTCGTATGTAGACATTTTTCGCGACGAATTCTCGTGGAGCCTCTCGATCGGAGCGCTCCCACTCCCTACCTATGCGCCGGTGTGCGACGATTGAGAAAAGAAGAAGGATCTGAGCAGCGATCGCATGTGGGGTCTTGGAGTTCAGTATTGGTGTTATTTTCCAAATTGTATTACATTTGTTGGGTCGCAGCAATAATCCGACAATAGGCATAACCTTTAGCGTCAGAGTTTCAAAAAGCGAACAATGTTTACATTTCCTTCCTGTGTCCCTTTTTTCGAATTCCTTTATACCATACTATTAACAGATGTCGAATCTACGATGCCGATTTAATTCCCTGGTCATAAACCACTGTTTCTCGTCGCACAGCTGCAAATTGTAAAACGGTCGAGCAAACCGTTACAACTTCGAAACCGACATCACCCCCGTACCTAAAGGTCAGAAAAAACCCAAGGTACGAGGGCCAGCTAATTTCGCCCCTTCCACGAGACATTTTCGAATACACCCTCAGCTCTACTCTGGTCTTGTCTCAACCAATTAATGTTTACGATTTTCCCTTCCACTAATTTTCGAATCTCCCTACCTTTTCTCTTCCATTTTTCGCTCCGAACACGCATCTTCACATTTTTGGTAGAACATCAACAACCTTCGAGACAAACGGACAAGCTCCAATAGTCTAATTACATTCTCCAAACCGTCAAACACTCTCTTGTACAGTTTCCATCACGGGTTTGTAAAATATATTACTTGTGTGTACGAACTGTACATTTTCGCTTAGTTTATTTGGAAATCAGTGAAACGCATTGACATCCCACCTCGCGTTAAACCAAATGTGAGGAATTAACAACATCCTTTGTCCTTCGGTTTCATTTTTGAGTAAAATACCACCACACATAGAAGAGAAACCTGTAAGATCTGTGAAGCTTTATAGGAAATCAGGAACGTAGCTAATGAAATTAAGGTTTTGAAATTGTGGTTTTGGTCCACAATTATAAAGTAATTGGGAGGGCAGAGGAGTGAATACATAGGGAGAGATCTCCCAATTGCTATAGGGTGTTCACGCCATTACTAGCCAGCGATTTTTTTGAAAACTATTGAAATTAGAAAAGATGAGAAAGGAAAAAGTTTTATAGTTTTTTAGGGTCAATAGGACAATATACGTCAATTTTGCATATATACATTATTTTACGAGAAATGAAGGTGACCTTCCATTTTTTAAATGGAATGCCACATATTTCTTTATGTCATATAAAAGTATGTGTCAGGACGAGTTCATTCATGTACTATATGATGACCTTCGAGGTCATAGAAGATCGGGAATAAAAGAAGTTTGAATATACCATAACGAATATTTACAACTGTTTCTTCCTGATATGACTTGGCTCGTACAACGTGACTGAGTATCTTGTCATTTAGTATCAGAGTGTTTACACCTGTTTCTATTTCTATTGAGCAATGCCACTTCTACGTCGTAAACTGTTTAGTGATGTTCCGTGTGAAATAATGTCTCGCTATTCGGTTGAAGAAAAAGTAGATATGGTACGCATTTATTACGAATGCAATGGCAATAAAAGACGCAGCAGAGTTAGATATCAAGAAGAATATCCGGATAGAGTACATCCACATGAAAATACATTTGTTTTGGTTGCGAAACGTTTAAAGGAAACAGGATCTTTGCAGAATAAGTGTCATAATCAGAAATCTCTTATTTCTAGTGATACAAGGCTGGATGTTCATTTACACTTTGAAGAAAATCCAAAAACTTCAATAAAAAAAGTAGCTTCTGCAAGTAGTATTTCAGTGGGATCCGGTCATAAAACTCTAAAAGCACATAAGTACACGCCTCTTAAATACTGTACAGTATAAGAATTACAAGAAAGTGATTTTCTGCGACGAATAGAATTTTGTAATTGGTTTCTTATAAATAATAGAAACGACAATAACTTTTATAAAAAAATTCTTTGGACTGACGAATCAAGTTTCGACAATAATATGATGAACAACATGCATAATGCACACATGTAGTGCACTGAAAACCCAAGAATGAGAAGAGAAACTAACTTTCAAAAACAATTTCGTATAAATGTGTGGTGCGGCATAATTGATAATGTGTTACTAGAACCTTATTTTTATAGTAATACATTAAGGCGGTAGTCCCAGGCATGGCAGAGAGTTGACTTTACCGACAAAATGGGCCAAAAATATGGGTTTGCGCGAAACAACTTTTCGTCCTTATAAAGGAGAATTTGGTGTCGAAATATGTCTCATTCGAAAGGGGAGGTTTCAGCGCGGTTCGGTCAGGTAGTCTTGTGATCAAATTATGTTGATATGTAGTAATATAAGCGTTGTAATGCGGAGCAAAAATCGACGGCTTGATAGACGTCGTATCTAAGCATTTTTTTGGTACGGAGAGAATGATCTGCATGAAATGAATACCTGACCGACACGCGCTGAAGCTTTTTCTTTCGAATGAACTATCGTTCGAATCAAAAGCTTCTCATATAACGACGAAAAGTTGTTTCGCGTAAAGGCATGCTTTCTCGGATGACGTCGCCATATTGACGATAAAACAGAGCAAAATACGTATCAAGTTTAGTTCAGCTGTTATGCACGAGGGGCGCCTAATCATCCAGACAAAATGACAGTTGGCTGCGAGTATAGGAGTAGCTCCATGTACCACTACATTCAACCTCGCCTGTACGTGCGTCGTCGACGCTTTCTGCCTACACAGATTGTTGCGCGTTTGTTTTCCGCCCGGCAAACGACACCGCGATATATTTATAGAAAAGCAAATCAAGCAGCGATGCCTTTTAGACGCAACTCAACGCAACGCGTCCATGACACTCGCATAGGCGGAGTTCAATGTAGCTGTATCATCGTTTCCTTTTACATTTTGAAAAGTAATATGTATGGGAACATATACTGGAGCATATTTTGGGATTTTTTTCCTGCAAAACTTAGGTGTAACATATGAAAATATCTAGACTAATCTGAAAAATGCAGATTTCGTAATGAAGCTGTAAAAGTACTACTTTTATATTTTTATGGCAACAATATATTATTATAACTATTACCCCCAATTTTTTACATTTATTGGAAATGGGAACCGTAGTCATAAAAATTAAAAAGCAATCTTTTTGATATATTTCAAGCAAAAAAGCAATCTTCACTTTAAATTTATATATGTTCTTTATGCAGTGACAGTGTTACGTGATTTTTAATATTTCTACATTCGGAAGAACAACATACATATACAGCAGACTCTCGACTATCCGGCCCCTGCGGGACGAGATCTCGGCCGGATAAACAAATGGCCAGTTAATCTGGCAGCATGCTTTATAGATTGTTATGTTTATACCAAAAAATTAATATTAAGTATATTTATAATGTTTAATATTTATACACGCGTATGAACATACGGTACATATATACAATCACAGCATTTCAATATAATATAATGCTACGTAATATCTATGTAATATTTGTTTAATGTCATTTTTCACAAAAAGGTTGGTAATCTTTTCTGTTTCTTTTATTTCGTTTCGTTCGTTATTGTGATGTCACGCCACTTTCTCAAAAATGATATGTCAATTGCTGATGAATCTTCTTCCTGTTCAACATACTTCGTCGCACTTACAAGTGCAATCTTTGCTTTTGCTGACTCACTTTCTCATCTCTATCTATATTTTAAGAAGTGCGGAATACTGTACTCAGAGATTTAGTACGAATGGAAAAAAAATTAATATGAGGTTGCGTATTTAAACAATTACAAATACATGTGACAATAATTACGCAAGAAAGTGAATAATTACAAAATATTTCATATCAACAAAAATGTGGTCGGATAAAACGGAGGCCGGTTCAAATGGGGCTGGATAATCGGGAGTCTATTGTAAATAGAAGTTATAAATTCAGTTAACTGAAACTATTTCACATATTTATATTTTAAAGTTGGAAAGATAATTTTAATGATTGGATTGGCAGCGTGACTACGTATTCAGACTGTAAACCCATACTTAACATTTTGGTCATAAGTTCGTTATTCATTTATTCGTAACTATACAATATGCCAATAAGTGGCAATAATTTCAAAATATGTTAAAGAAATTTTAAGAATATTTTACTCTGAAATATACGCACAGATAATTTCGGAGTACGTTTTATGCGATTGTCTCTCTAGCCACGGATTCTTCTACTTACGAGTATTACTTAGCATTTTCTAGATCCTTTAAATGTATGAAATGACACCACGCACCTGTACTTCAATCCAACCATATTTATTAACGATAAGTAATATTGAAATAGATTTCTTTTATTTATTAGGTGTCAGCGAAGCTAAATGATTCTATAATTAACAAATCATATCAATAGTAAATCTATTGGTGGAAACTGATTTGTCATGCAGTTATGAATCAAAAGAAAAATGTGACAAAAGAGAGATTAATTTGTGCGCGGAGCGAACTCACGACCAAAATAATTAGTATGGGATTTACAGTCAGACCCCATAACTACTCTGCCAATCTATTCACTGAAATTGTTCTTCCTATTTCAAGATATACTGGTGGTAAATAGTAACTCACTGCATGAAAAACAAAAATTTACAGTAAGAATTGCTTTTTCGCGGGAAATACCTCGACAAAATTGATTTTTAATTTTTTTAACTACATCGCACAATTCCAAAAAATCTGAAAGATATTGGGGACAAAAGTTATAATAATACGTTGTTATCGTAAAAATATAAAAGTAGTTCTCTTGCAACTTCACTACGAAATCTGCATTTTTCAGATTTTTTTAGGGTTTTTCATTTTGTACACCTAAAGTCTGCGATAAGAAAATCTGGAGAAATTCTTTAAACATATATCACTACATTTCCAATATTTCAGATTTTTCTCAGAATTTTTGCTTGCCATTAAGTAGGACAAACATGGCAAAAACTGATATTTCATTTCGTCCCCATTACTACCCCCTCAATCGAGATAGAGGATTGAAACTTGGTGTGAAAGCTTTTCTTTGGCTAAGTTATCAAATGGTACATCAAAAGTCTAACTTGGTTCAAGGGCACTTTTGACCCCCTTATCCGGCTATACCTTTTACTTGTGTGGGGCGCGAACTTGCGACAAAAATATTTCGTGCCGATTTCATAGTCGGACCGCAAACCGGTCTCATGCTATCGTTGCGATGAATTGTCTCAGCGGCAATGCGGCAACGCTGTCTCCGATTCTTGGCAACGCTGCTGCCTTGAGACGATTTCCCCCTTACCCCGCAGTCGCACAATAAACAGCTGCGATTTACTTTACGCATTCGTGAAAAAAATCGAAAGTGGCTCCGCCTCGTATTTGTCAGGCAGCTACACGCTTGTAGGTAATGATCTTACTGTAACGAAATCTACCATGCCTACGAAATCTGTGACGTCACGTGTTGGGACTACCTCCTTAAATGGAAATAAATACTTAGAATTTCTGAATATGCAATTTGAAAACTATTGGGAAGAACTGCCACTGTCCGTTACACGAGATATGTATTTTCAACATGATGGAGCACCACTACATAATTGCAAAATTGTCAAAAATTATCTAAACAATAAGTTTGGAAGTAAATGGATAGGCACATACAGACGTTTAAAATGGCCTCCAAGAGCACCAGATTTGACACCTTTAAATTTCTTTTAATGGGGAACTCAAAAATATTGTTTACGATACAGCTCCCATAGATATAAACGATTTAAAAACTAAAATACAACAGACATGTGTATCGATACCTCATACAACAATAGCGGCAGCAACTGAAAACGTAATCCGTAGAAGTGAAGTGTGTATTCGTGCACAAGGAAATCATATTGAACATCTTTTGTAATCTTACTAATACAGAGTTCTAATAAACACAGTGTTATGAAATATTCAAACTTCTTTTATTCCCGATCTTCTATGACTTCGAAGGTCATCATATAGTACATGAATGAACTCGTCTTGACACATACTTTTATATGACATAAAAAAATATATGACATTCCATTTAAAAAATGGAAGATCACCTTAATTTTTCGCAAAATAATGTAAATATGCAAAACTGATGTACATTGTCCTCTTGACCATACAAAACTATAAAACTTTTTCCTTTATCATTTTTTCTAATCACAATAGTTTTCGAAAAAATTTCTGGCTAGTAATAGTGTGAACACCCTGTATATGTAACTAACTTTAATGAAGCTGTCAAAAACGGTCTTCCTCATCGATTTTGATGGCCTTGGAGTATGTTATAAATGGCGATATTCTGAGTAACTCTTTCCTTTGAAAAAATTGGCGGTCGAATTTAGTTTCCGAGATATTTGTAAAAAAGTATTGCTACTACTATATGAATTTTGCCTATACGTGCCATCCTTGGTAGCGTATGCGTGAGCCCGTGGCCGCCGCGCCGCTTATTGTTAGCTGCTGTTTCTACAAACAAATGACGTCGGCCGATAGTCAGTAGGTATAACGGGTGAACTTAAAGTACAAACTGAACGTATTTTAATGATTATGAATTTCGGCTTGCGTGCCCGGCCGCCTAACGGCGGCTGGAATAAGAATCTAACCCAAACATTATCGCGAAGTTAACCTGTTGAATTAATTATTATATAACTTTGAGAAATGCGTTACAAAGTTACTTTAATAATCGCTTCCACGAAAAAGTAATTCTGTCTATGCTATTCATCGAATTCTATCAGTTTTTTCATGGATACTTACTTACCCACATCTAAGCAACCGAATCTGTATATATTAACCTGATAGTAATAAAAAAGTGTTACTGTCCAAGAGTGATCAGTGGAATCTTTCGATAGGTAGAAATAACAGTATTGTGTACAACCATAAAAGCAAAGCGTACGGACTACTTTCTTGAAATGGTGCACACTACATTTTCAATTGCTTATTGACATTGTTGAGCGCCGCGGTACGATGTTCGCGAGCACTCTGGCTTAGTTTTAAATTAATAACCCTAAGCCTGATTGAAATCGATTGTTGTTCGATTCGACTCGATACGATGATACGATTGTGATTTGCTTAACACCTTTAGTTGCGGTGGGTTTCGAAGATGAGTAGGTGTTGCTTGCTATTGCTCGAAGATGACTGACTGTCGCGACCGGTGATGCCGATCGCGAAGTCTCTGAGTTATTCAATTGCTCGCTGATTGGTTCGTTCGCATTTTTTATGGTTACCAATCAGCGAGCCTAAACAGAGCCTCGACACACCTCTGTGCGCCCTTAGCGCGCTCGCTTGGAGAGGGGTGTCGCGGTGCTTGTGGGGGTGACGACGTTTGACAACGTGGTGGAAATTCCTCCAAGTGGTTGACCGTTCGGTATCTTTACCGTTACACAGCTGTCGAACTACCCTTCGGACTTTCCCGGTTTATGGTACGGCTACGGTTATTGAGAGGCGAAAGAAGCGGTCCTCTAGTACCCATCGGGCCTGAGTTGTAAATCGCTTTCTCTCGCCAGGAAATATTATGACTCTACAGACAGGCGAATAGTAACTAAAAATCCTTAATCTCAAAAATAACCATCTATGCACGTCCGCGCCATAAACCGTGTTGGCGATGGTCGTCAACAGATATGTTAATCTTCAAGATCCCATTTTCGAAAACGGTTTATTTAATAGTTGAAATTTCATGGAATATGGTACTATTCTGTTAAAATGTTTACACTGTGACCTTCAAGGTGAAATCTGTAAATAAAAATTTGTTTATAATTTTCAACATTACAAAATTAATTTTTCAATGTAAACAAAATTTATTTGAATACGTTGATTCTTCCAAGTTGAAACTAAAATTGATGGAATATTGGGGTTGTGTGTTGAGTAAGAATGCTCTTTTTACTTTTAATGGAGTGATTTTATTTTCAAAGGCTAGAGGAATACGTCTTTACTCCGCTGTGCTATTGCAAAGAATGAACGCTTCGAACGCTCTTGAGAGTACACGTGGAAAACTGAAGCCGATATTTAGAAAAGACGGCCCCGGGCCTTCCATATGTTTATTGCACCAGACCCTTAGGTCTGGTACGGCTAAAGGACCATCGGCTCCAGTGACTGAGCTAGGCCTGTTGTTTAATAAGCAGTGCTTCTCAATGTAAAGATACATATTTGTATCTGCTAAGTAATATTATTCCAACAATAATAAACGTTCCCACCCGACAAATAGTTTTTAAGATAAAAATTCTGTAGTACAGTCCGGATTCTTAGAAATAGGTAGAAATTATAAAGTTCAAAGCCTCATATTTCTTAAACAAAATTGGAAACATCAAAATGATGACTTAAAACGCCTCTAATTTCACGTTGGCTAGAACATATTTCAATTAGAATAAAACCTCTGACGTTGTTATAAAGTCAAGAGTACTCTCGAGCACTTTTACCACAAAACGTTTTATTAGGAATAGACTTTTACAGTCGCGGAAGAATACACGTACACTATGTTACTGCTGCGCTAGTCGCTGTTATAATCGTCTCGCGGGCCCTAAGGCATGAAGTTTACATAGCGAGATCAGGGTGTGGCATTCCATCCCTGAATTACCATATAAGGGCATTTCATCCCTGAATTACAATATAAGGGCATTTCATCCCTGAATACCATAGAAGGGGCATTTCCCACGACGCTGGAAAATGTGGTGGGAAAGGCCCAACGATTTTGGGGCTAAGTGCCACATGCACCCTTATCTTTGTAGGCGCCAAGATGTCGCGGCCTCCTGGAGCTGCAGGAGCTGCAAGGGTTGTTCAAATGGCGTGGGAGTCCTAACAACGTCAAGGTTTAAAAGTGATCAATTTGGCGTGATCTCGTATGCAATCGTGTGCAAAGCGCAACGCAAATAGGCGCACTTATTTCCTACTCAACTTGGATTACTGTTGTGCCTCATTTTGCAATACATACTGTATTCTAGCTATAGTTTTCCGCACATGGTTGCGTTTCAACATTTCGTTCTACTAACTTGCTAGTTAAAGATATTAATGTTATCATTTACACACCAATTTATTCATACTTTACATTTTATAATATTTTAAGGTGTGATTAATTTTCCAAGACTAACTTACCTTTTTTAAGTACACATTCTTTTTCTTTCTAGTTCCACCATTTTCTTTCTTATATCGCAGAAAATATTCAATCATGTCTATTCAAAATCTTGAGTAGTGTTACATACTGAACAAAATTCGGTAATTGTGCATAAAAGAGCACACCTTATCGATTTTGATGAAACTTAAATATGTTGTAAAACTCAACATTTTGAGTAACTTTTTCTTATACATGTAACCACTGCTCGGCTTTATTTTCGAGATATGTGCGAAAACTGTTGCTACTAGTACAATGAACTTTACCTAACCTACGCGTTTGTGAGGATGGCTCATCACCTGTGAGGATGGCTCATCACCTCTGCTGCATAAACAGAAATCTGACAGACTTATCACCTAACAAAGACCGTACCGAGAAAACCCCACCCTGTCAAATATATAAAAATCCTTTACAATCGAATAAAGCAGTTCAGTTCAGTGTCAATCTTAAGCCTGTGTTACGTTATTATTCCCATCCTAAACCTAGTCCGCGGATAGCGTTAAAAAGATTGCGAATATATATATATATATATTTATTGTGGCGACTCTCCTGCACCCACCACTAGAGGGACATACGAAATAGGCTTTCTCGAAAGTACTCGCTCCAACTACCTCGTCCATATATATACCGCCTTTAACCTTACTTCCAATATCCCAAGTCTAAGGCAGGGCCTGCTAGGTAGCCTTACTGATGAGTCCACTAGCAGGCCCAGGACGAAACGCAACACCCTTCCTTTTCCTATTCTATCCTCTCTCTACAGCTCCACAATTGGTGACCGCGACAAGGAACACAACAACAGCAGCCTTCCACGGAGGAACAACGAACCAGCCAGCACAGAGCATACACGTCGTCAACTACCTAGGCCAGCAGAAACTACTACTACGCAGCAATCCGACGGACTTGGATACAGCCCCTCTACATAGCCGGGTCTCGTGACCCCTCTCCTAGGGTGGCCCAGCATTCGAGTACTACGACCACGCCGCCGGTCCCAGCAGATCGCAGCATTTACGTCGGGGTTTACAACGCCGATGACTGGGATGTCTTAGGCGCAGCTCCGAGTCTTTCCTCAACGTGGCCATGCTAGGACAGCAGATGTACACGACTGCTTTCGCGGTTTCTGACGCGCTCGCCTCAATTCATGGCTTCAGAGCAACGCGTACCCGCAGCATTAAAAAGCAGCTATAAAGGCACTTATGTATCACGGCTCCAACATCCACAGTCGCAGACACGGCCTCACGACGCATCAATTTCGAACATCGAAAGGATAATTAAAACGCTGGAATCAAGATATCGTTAATCACTGGCAGGGGGTGATGTGGCGGCTCTCCTGCACCCACCACTAGAGGGACATACGAAATAGGCTTTCTCGAAAGTACTCGCTCCAACTACCTCGTCCATATATATACCGCCTTTAACCTTCCTTCCAATATCCCAAGTCTAAGGCAGGGCCTGCTAAGTAGCCTTACTGATGAGTCCACTAGCAGGCCCAGGACGAAACGCAACACCCTTCCTTTTCCTATTCTATCCCCTCTCTACAGCTCCACATTATATTTCATAATTATTCCATTTCAAATAAACTAACTATTCTGTAAGCGCGTACGCCCCAAGACGTAACCTTATATTATTTTATTTTTTCGCGACAGAATATAAATCCCGTCACACGTTCGTGGCATCGTATATGTCAGCCGCTTATCTGCTGTTTCTATAAATACATCGCCGCGGCTAGAAACCAATATGTACAAAGGGTTAACTTCTTAAAACAAATGATGGAACTGAGGAAGAAATCTAAACGGGAAGGAAAGATTGATCAGAGTGAGTTTGGGTTAGATTTTTTAGAAAATCTAACCTAAACCCACTTCGATCAGTGTTTCTTTCCCATGTACACGAATACGGCTGCCATGAAGCGTACATACATGTATACTAATCTTAAATCAAACATTAATTCAAACTACCGGTTTTTTTCAACCAGTTCACCCGTTATACATATTTGTTGCCGGCTGCCGCGATATGTTTATAGAAACAGTAGCCAAGTGGCGATCCCATACGCGAAACATACGCTGCCACGAATGCGTAGGTATATGCACAGTTCACTGTAGCAGTAGCAAATATAAAAATAAAAAATAAAGATTTTCGCGAATATCTCGGAAACTAAGTCCGAACGGCGGTTATATATATAGAAAAAATTTGTCAAAAATTTTCATTTAAATTTTATCGAAATCGGTGAGGTGTACCCTTTTATACACAGTTACCCAAAATTCTTTTCTTTTTATATATATACATATGTGTGTATATATATATATATACACACATATTTACTCGCGGCGAGAATGCGATTTGATGATGCGTGGGAACTCCTGTGTCGATCATAAATTTAGCCGTTGACATTTAAGAAGTTTAATCTGTTCGTTTAGGCTTCGTGAATGATTTGTTAATATAACCCATTCCTTCCTTGAAATTGTCGACCCCGTCCCTCTAACATTTGCGGGCACGAGTCATAGCTCGCCAATATCCCTGGATGACTAGCTGTTTGCGATGAGTAGGACTTCATGACAAACCCTTGGTCATCCAGGATAAAAGTTCAACCAGGGTAAAAGTTCAAGTAAGAATCATGCCCTCTCTCTTGCTCCAGCCCCAATATATAAATGCGGAAATCGTCAAGAACGGTAGTCTTTATGATAAAAATCGTGTACCCGTCACTCTGAGAGTCGGTCTTGTGGAATTGTGTATAAAAGTTGTGAACTGTGATGAAAATACATATATCTCTATACATATAAAAGACTAAAGTTATTTTATGTCCTCGATCCTACGACAAAATTAACGAGGTCTAAGAACAAGATAGCCATATCGCTCCTTAGAATTTCGTCAAGTAAACAGGATGCCATTGTATATGATTTCATCGTGTGAATTGATATACCGAAATATTTCCATCGTAATATTCAATAGATTTAATATTTCATATACAGTAAGTCACAGAAGTATTCGTACTTTTGCATTTATCAAATTCAATAACTAATATGTTTTAACTTAAAAAAAAAAAAAAAATGTATGAATAGGAATATATAATTTAATGACTACGTTTTCAAATTATATGTACATATACATATGTATATTTATTAGAAAATCACAATTTATTATCATCTAATTAAAAATCTAAACAAATCGCTGCCAATTTGATGTCACAAAAGTATTCGTACTTATACCAGTTTTATACATTTAAAATTATAATATTTACAAATTTTCAACGTCTGTTACAGCAGTTTCAAAGTTCATAATATAGTCAACATTAGTATGTGATATTACATTGACATAAGCAGATAACATTGCAAAATGTGTCGAAAAAACAGTGAAGTGTTCATAGCCGAAGAAAAATGAATTGTTAAGTGACACAACTAAGGAAAATCATATTCAGAAATTTGAAATTTAGTAAATAGAAGCACATTAACCAATATACATACATATACAGTCCGCGACACTTAATTAAACGCAACGATATTTTCGCTGTATTTTTGTTTAATGATGTTCAAATTAATAAAATTTATTTTTTCAGTATGATAGGTCTAATTGAATGAAAGTTCACACGTTTACTTTAAGAAGTTATTTATTTAGTATAAAAATATTCGCGTTTTTAAGGAAAAGTAAGAATATTCTTGCGACATTTAAATAAACGCACCATAATTAAAACGTAAAAATACGATGTTTTTGCAACAATCATGGTTTATTAATATTTTGTATATCCACCATTGTTATTTATAATTTGGAATATACGATTAGGTAATGATTTATACATTGTTTCTATATAATTAAGTGGTATGTCGTTCCATTCCTTTTCAATAGCGTTTATGAGCTCTTCTGGAGAAGAAAATTGTCTATTATTCATATATACCTTCCTTGATAAGTATCCCCAAACATTTTCTATTATATTTATATCGGGTGATAATGCTGGCCATTCTAAACAATTTATTTCCTGCTCTTCGAACCAGTTTTTAATTAACTTCGCAGTATGAATTGCAGCGTTATCCTGCTGAAAAATCCATTCATTGTCTCTCATAACGTTAAAAATCCTAATTTGTGCGGTTCTCAATATTTCCAGATATTTTTTGAGTCTTGTCGCCCTTTCATGACTTTTAAATCCACGACGCCTTTGGAGCTTATGGCTCCCCAAATCATTACGGAGCCTCCTCCGTGTTGTCTACGTGACAAAATTATTTCTTCCTTCCTTAAGTCGTGATAATAATATGTGTACCCATCTGGACCGTCTAAGTTAAATTTCTTTTCGTCAGAAAAGATTACTTTTTGCCATTGTATCACCCAATTCATATGTTCCCTGGCAAACTCGAGCCTATTTTTTTTATGGCGATCTTTCAAACATGGTTTTTTCTTCAAACATTTTCTTTTAACAGTAGGTACCTTTTTCAGATATCTTTGTACAGTTCGTATACTAGCTGAAACATCAGCTTTTTCGGCAATTTGCTTTGCACTATAAGTGGAATTCGATGCGATACGTAAAACCAACCTTTTGTCTCTTGGCGATAAAGCTTCTTTAGTTCTGCCTTTGTATAATTTTCCCTAATTTTCACTATTTTTCAAGTATGACCGTATAACAAATTCACTTCTATTTAATCTTCTTGCAATCTCTCTGTTGGAATATCCTTCTTCTTTTAACGCCTGAACTTTACCAATTTCTGTGCAGTTTAATTGTTTTGCACGACCCATTGTTACGTTTTTTCCACAAATCTTTAGTTTGTTTTTCCAATATAATCTTGTATCCGATATATCGGTTACTAAGTAAACAAGTTAAAACAAAAGAAACTCACAAAACAGTACAGAAATAATGAAGAAACGACGCGCGTTTATTCAAATGTCGCAAGAATATTCCTACTTTTTCTTAAAAACGCCCCATATTTTTATATTAAATAAATAACTTCTTAAAGTAAACGTGTAAACTTTCATTAAATTAGACCTATCATGCTGAAAAAATAAAATATATTAATTTGAACATCATTAAACAAAAATACAGCGAAAATATCGTTGCGTTTAATTAAGTGTCGCGGACTGTATATACATACATACAAAATGCCATATTATACAAAGTCGTGTTATACGGGGTTTAATATTACTGATTCTAAGAACAAGAAGGAACAGTCGATTTCAAAAATTAATAAATAGACTACGGATTTTTATGTAAATTCGTATTTTTAGAATAACAATTAAGAAAATAGAGCTTCGGTAAATATTTGGTTTTCCTTCCAAATATAACACAGTGTGCTTTACTTTGACTATTTGATGTAATTGTACATACGTGGGATGTGCATTCTGTACCTTTTTGCTCATCTCTCATAAATGCATAAAAATCTGTAGTCTCTTTTATTCCTCAGTTATTTAATCGTGTTAGAGTGAAATCGTGTTGCAGAAATACGTGTTATACTGGGTTTGTATCAAATCACCGATAATCATATCACCGACAATCATATCACCAACAATGTCTTAACCGACACTATTTTACCGACATTGATTTTGCCGACAATACTAATTAACCGACATGGTGAAATCACCGACAATGTTTACATCTCAATGCAAAGACAATCACACAAAATATCACAGAGTCTCACAATTTTTCTTCAACGCAAGTCATGGTAGAATATAAATGAACTGCAAGTTCATTTGATAATACGTCGATTCTATTCTTAATCACATTTCAAGATCGCCTTTGAAATCTTGATCCCACTTCTAATAATCTAAGTAATACAAAATTAAAAGTAGAAACTTTATTTGGTCTTCATAACCGTTGACCGGCTATGATCACCATTCTGCTTACATGTACAATAATAAAGGTCGCTTGCATTCTTTCTAGTCACTTTTACACTTTAGCTACGCCCTTCTTCCTTTCGGAGAAATCAGCTTTGAAAACACAAAGCCTTGCTAGCGTTGCATAGACGAGGGATAGAGCACTTGGTCGTTCCTTATCTGACCCCAGTTAATTGTACTGTTTGGGCATCACATGTTTGGGGCTAGGGTTACTGATGATTCGATTTTTTAAGATTTATATTCAGATTACAATCTGAAGAAAGTAATTCAAATATTTGTCGAACCCGAATTCGAATAATGAAATAAAAAGAAATTTGATCATTTAATATATAAAATTAAACATTTATAGTAATTTCAACATACTTTATTTGTTATGATTTAAATAAAAACATTTTAAAAATAACAATGTGTTGATAGACTTGTCTGCTAATCGTGAACGTATTTTTGTGCAAAAATTAGCAGATATGGAGAAGGCTCTCTCCGCATCAGTTGAGGTAGGATTAATTGTTAAAAGTGCGTCATAAAGATTTTGCAAATTTGGTGTTCTTTTTCCGGTACTTCTAAATAATGTAAACTCCTGCTCTAACTTGTTGAAATCATTTTTAAATCAGGCTCAATCATTGAATTTTTCAAGATGTTGTGGAGCTGTAGAGAGAGGATAGGATAGGAAAAAAGAAGGGTGTTGGCGTTTCGTCCTGGGCCTGCTAGTGGACTCATCAGTACGGCTACCTCACAGGCCCTGCCTTAGACGTTGGGATATTGGAAGGAAGGTTAAAGGCGGTATATTCATATATGGATGAGGTAGTTGGAGCGAGTGCTTTCGAGAAAGTCCTATTTCGTATGTCCCTCGAGTGGTATGTGCAAGAGAGCTGCCACAATGTCTTCGAGTTCTTTTTCCATTGTCATTGAGCGATTTGGATTTTCTGATTGAGTTAAAACATTATTTTCAACTACCGTAATATAATTTTCGTCAATATCGATAGAAAACAACCTTTTCATTAAATTTGTGGCCACACTCAACTGTTTTTTAGAAGGCACATTATTTATGTCCTTCAAACATTTTAAAAGTTTTATTAAGTCTGAATTTATACACTCTTCAACTCTTTTTACTATTACATGAAGTGCAAAGCCTACTATGAAAAAAAATTTACAAATCACCAACATTTCAATTAAAATCAGGTGTGACAACTAAAATAAAATAAATTTGACAACTTTGTCATAACGAAAATATGTATCTAGAGATTCGAAAATTTTTATAAAAAGTTGATCATCGAACATTCGATCATTTCAACCCGAATAACGAATCGAGTATTTTATCAAAGTGTTACGAGCCTGGGCCGCGAGCAGCGCGAGAGCCCGGCAGAGTTTTGTTTAGGAATACGGTACGAATTTGTTAGTTTGGAGCGCGAACGAACCTGACGCGAAGCCAGGGAGTCGCTAGGATTATTGACGACGAGGACGAACCCGATGCAAAATCGGGGAGCCTCTACGAGTGTGGTTTAAGCGCGGACGAACCCGATGCGAAATCGGGGCGCCGCAGGAGGTTGAAACGTCGTGGCCGAACCCAATGCGAAATCGGGGAGCCACAAGGAGGGTGAAGGCGCAGACGAACCCGATGCGAAATCGGGGAGCTGCTGGGAGGTTGGTAGATTCACAGACGAACTCGATACGAAATCGGGGAGCTGTAGGATGCGGACGAACCTGATGCGAAATCAGGGAGCCGCTAGGATGGGCAAGTTGCCTGGACTCTTGGACGAAAGGGAACTTGCGCCCGATCTTGCTGGAACAGACGATTCTCAAACGTACGCGAAGCAGTGTAACGTCTTGACTTCTTGCTTGGTACTGCCTACGAGGCTTAGATTTCGGGGGTTTATTTACACCGAAATCGAGCGAGGAATTCTTGAAGATTCCCATATAAGGAAATGTATGAAGGGGTTAGACGTTGAGTCAGTTCCGCTTCCAGCAATCCGGGGGGCAAGCTCCCTCGTATCGGGGGAGGTAACTCTAAACAATGCGTCTTTCCATTTTCCTTTCTAGACGAGAGCTGGAAGAAATTCCAGTGAACCAAATAATATTTTAAAATATTACCCACACGTAACAAAAGATTCGGTTCGAATTCGAATCCGAATGATTCATTTCAGAAACCTTATTTGGGGCAAATCGTGGGCCTGGATTGTTTCTCACATTACAACGCTTGGGTTTATTCAAGCCCAGATGCGGCAGACTAACACAACTGTTGAACACTTGACGTCGACCATTATTTATACAATTAAAAAAACTTTTCTAGAGATACTACAGATATACAGGATGATTCATTCTATCAGCATTCTTTCAGCAAAACTTTCTAAAACCTCCATGGTAACAAAAGATAGAGAAATACCAATTTATTCTACCTAATTTGAGTAAATACCTACTCAAATACGTAATAGCATGATAATTATAAAAAAAAAGTAATTCGCGTGGAACATGGAAGACTTATTAATAATAAAAATACATGGAAGTATAATAAAAATAATATATTATTGATATAATCTGTATAACGATATAAAGAGATAAACAGTTGCAAATATCATAGTTGGACTATTGAAGATTATTGGTTATGTATAATGAAATAAAAACCAAATAATTTTTAAGCGCTGGGAAGGCTGCGTCTTTATGAAGCAAAACGGTTAAGGAGAGAATAGAGAAGTAAACAACAAATTCGTCTTGTTGCCATAGACGCTATCGGTCTATCAATCAGAATCTACATAACCGGTTAAGATATCGTCATAACCACCTCGAACAAAAGTTAATTTAATATTAATCGATCCCTTTAGATATCTTAATATTCGTTTTAAATACTTCCAAAGTTCTTCATTGTTTTTATTTAAATATCAACTTAAAATATTAATTGTCGTGCATAAATCAGGTCGAGTACATAACATTAGATACATTAAACATCCAATAGGTTCGACAAGGAGCGTCATATTTCTTATCGGAGTATAAAGCTATATAATCTAATTTATTTTCTAGAGGTGTGCTTACGGGTTTACATCCTGACATATTAAATTTATTAAAAACTGTTCGAATATGTGCGCTTTGGTCCATTGATATTTTCTCTCTACTTCTTTCGATTTTTATTCCAAGGAAAGTTGAATATCTTTTAGTTCTACCATGCTAAATCTATTCATTAAATAATTTTGAAGTTATTCATTTCTTCAATATTAGCAGTAGCGATCACAAGGTCATCTGCATAAAGTACCACATATATATTTTTCGATATATCTCCTTTGTCTAAGATATAAATACATATATCAACAGATGAATTTTGAAAACCTTTACTTTTAAGAGTTTGTTCAAATATTTCAAACCAGCATCTTGCTGCTTGCTTTAACCCGTAAATGGCTTTATTTAACTTACAAACTTGGTTTTCTCGATTGTCAATTCCTTCAGGAACTTTCATATAAATTTCCTCTTTCAATATACGATTCAGAATGGCAGTTTTTACGTCCATATGATGAACTGACAAATTATATTGATTTGAAAATGCCATTAAAAATCTGAAACTTGCTACTCTTGCAACCGGTGCAAATGTTTCATTATAATCTATTAAATATTGCTGACTGAAACCTCTAGCAACAAGGCGAGCTTTATATTTTAATGGGTTTCCAAACTCATTGTTTTTAATTGCAAATACCCATTTACAGTCTACAATATCTTTTTCAGGTCTTGGCACTAGATTCCACGTATTATTAATTATAAGAGAATTAATTCCATCTTTAATTGCCTGTTTCCACTGAATTGGTGGGCGATGCTTAATCCTGTCACTCCTTACCTCGGGCGATAAATTGTCTGTTGTTACTAGATGAAGGGCCTGGGATATCTGTTTCAATTACAGATTTATTAAGTTCATGGCTTAATTCGGTATTACTACTTCTTGGAATATTACTTATTTATTTATAAGAATATAAACGAAAGAACACAATATTAACTTAAACTACCGCAAAAATAATAGAAAACAGAAAATATGCATGAGAAGTTACATTACTATAAAAACTAAACGTGGATTGCACAGATGCCTTTTACTTGAATGCCGCATGGAACGCATTCTTTTCAGCACGGTACCATCCAATACAAGTGGCCTCACCTCCAGCATCTGGTTTCCTCCACTAGCGACATACATCAAAACACTCATGCAAAGTCGCCTTAAGTTTACAATACTTTAACACTTCCCCTTAAACTTAAGGGGGCTTAAACCCATTAAACCTAATTGCTTGGTACATTTAATATGCTTTTGACTGCTTAAAGCCTTTGTAAGTATATCAGCAATCATGTCAGTTGTACATAAATACTCTAGCTTAAATTTTTCTTCACGCAATATCTCCCTTATGAAACTATGGCGAATCGCGATATGCTTAGTTTTCGTATGATATACTGGATTATTAACCAACTTCATTGCGCTTGCATTATCATTCTATACGGTTATATCGGGGCCAATCTGTATTCCGAATTCCGAAATAGTATTATTAAATATATAGCTTCCTTTGAGGCATCTGTAATGGCGGTATACTCCGCTTCCGTAGTGGACAAAGCGACCGTCCGCTGTTTCCTTGATTTCCAAGGTAGGGGCATCCACAAAAAATAGAAAACATAACACGTAAAGAATGCCGGTCGTTTATACAACTTTTTCCAATCCGCATCTGTGAACCTTTTAAAAATCCATGACCTGATCTATAGATTAAACAATAGTCAATAGTACCCTTATATACCTCAGCACTCTCTTAGCTGCTTCCCAATGAGCCCTACGGAAGCAGTTATTGAATTGAGTTAACTAACTTACCGCAATGCAATGTCTCGTCTAGAGACAACGGCTAAATACATGAGACTACGTATTAGCTCGCGATAAGGGTACGTTTTCTCTCCAGCATCCGACACATATTTCGCTTTAGTGAGCGCAATACCTGGTTCCATTGGAGTTTCTACTGGGTTGGCTTCGCTCATTTAAACCTCTCCAACAATTTTCTAATATATACTCCTTGGCTCAACTTTACTGTTTCTTTATGTTACGGAACGGGCCGTAACTTGTCGATCTTGTCTTCTCTCCGGTTTTAGGGAAATAAATTTGACAGTTGGTTAGT
>JAMYCR010000473.1:0-24042 GCA_028830335.1 Eucera pruinosa
ACCCAACCTAACCCAAACCTAACCCAAACCTAACCCAAACCTAACCCAAACCTAACCCAAACCTAACCCAAACCTAACCCAAACCTAACCCAAACCTAACCCAAACCTAACCCAAACCTAACCCAAACCTAACCCAAACCTAACCCAAACCTAACCCAAACCTAACCCAAACCTAACCCAAACCTAACCCAAACCTAACCCAAACCTAACCCAAACCTAACCCAAACCTAACCCAAACCTAACCCAAACCTAACCCAAACCTAACCCAAACCTAACCCAAACCTAACCCAAACCTAACCCAAACCTAACCCAAACCTAACCCAAACCTAACCCAAACCTAACCCAAACCTAACCCAAACCTAACCCAAACCTAACCCAAACCTAACCCAAACCTAACCCAAACCTAACCCAAACCTAACCCAAACCTAACCCAAACCTAACCCAAACCTAACCCAAACCTAACCCAAACCTAACCCAAACCTAACCCAAACCTAACCCAAACCTAACCCAAACCTAACCCAAACCTAACCCAAACCTAACCCAAACCTAACCCAAACCTAACCCAAACCTAACCCAAACCTAACCCAAACCTAACCCAAACCTAACCCAAACCTAACCCAAACCTAACCCAAACCTAACCCAAACCTAACCCAAACCTAACCCAAACCTAACCCAAACCTAACCCAAACCTAACCCAAACCTAACCCAAACCTAACCCAAACCTAACCCAAACCTAACCCAAACCTAACCCAAACCTAACCCAAACCTAACCCAAACCTAACCCAAACCTAACCCAAACCTAACCCAAACCTAACCCAAACCTAACCCAAACCTAACCCAAACCTAACCCAAACCTAACCCAAACCTAACCCAAACCTAACCCAAACCTAACCCAAACCTAACCCAAACCTAACCCAAACCTAACCCAAACCTAACCCAAACCTAACCCAAACCTAACCCAAACCTAACCCAAACCTAACCCAAACCTAACCCAAACCTAACCCAAACCTAACCCAAACCTAACCCAAACCTAACCCAAACCTAACCCAAACCTAACCCAAACCTAACCCAAACCTAACCCAAACCTAACCCAAACCTAACCCAAACCTAACCCAAACCTAACCCAAACCTAACCCAAACCTAACCCAAACCTAACCCAAACCTAACCCAAACCTAACCCAAACCTAACCCAAACCTAACCCAAACCTAACCCAAACCTAACCCAAACCTAACCCAAACCTAACCCAAACCTAACCCAAACCTAACCCAAACCTAACCCAAACCTAACCCAAACCTAACCCAAACCTAACCCAAACCTAACCCAAACCTAACCCAAACCTAACCCAAACCTAACCCAAACCTAACCCAAACCTAACCCAAACCTAACCCAAACCTAACCCAAACCTAACCCAAACCTAACCCAAACCTAACCCAAACCTAACCCAAACCTAACCCAAACCTAACCCAAACCTAACCCAAACCTAACCCAAACCTAACCCAAACCTAACCCAAACCTAACCCAAACCTAACCCAAACCTAACCCAAACCTAACCCAAACCTAACCCAAACCTAACCCAAACCTAACCCAAACCTAACCCAAACCTAACCCAAACCTAACCCAAACCTAACCCAAACCTAACCCAAACCTAACCCAAACCTAACCCAAACCTAACCCAAACCTAACCCAAACCTAACCCAAACCTAACCCAAACCTAACCCAAACCTAACCCAAACCTAACCCAAACCTAACCCAAACCTAACCCAAACCTAACCCAAACCTAACCCAAACCTAACCCAAACCTAACCCAAACCTAACCCAAACCTAACCCAAACCTAACCCAAACCTAACCCAAACCTAACCCAAACCTAACCCAAACCTAACCCAAACCTAACCCAAACCTAACCCAAACCTAACCCAAACCTAACCCAAACCTAACCCAAACCTAACCCAAACCTAACCCAAACCTAACCCAAACCTAACCCAAACCTAACCCAAACCTAACCCAAACCTAACCCAAACCTAACCCAAACCTAACCCAAACCTAACCCAAACCTAACCCAAACCTAACCCAAACCTAACCCAAACCTAACCCAAACCTAACCCAAACCTAACCCAAACCTAACCCAAACCTAACCCAAACCTAACCCAAACCTAACCCAAACCTAACCCAAACCTAACCCAAACCTAACCCAAACCTAACCCAAACCTAACCCAAACCTAACCCAAACCTAACCCAAACCTAACCCAAACCTAACCCAAACCTAACCCAAACCTAACCCAAACCTAACCCAAACCTAACCCAAACCTAACCCAAACCTAACCCAAACCTAACCCAAACCTAACCCAAACCTAACCCAAACCTAACCCAAACCTAACCCAAACCTAACCCAAACCTAACCCAAACCTAACCCAAACCTAACCCAAACCTAACCCAAACCTAACCCAAACCTAACCCAAACCTAACCCAAACCTAACCCAAACCTAACCCAAACCTAACCCAAACCTAACCCAAACCTAACCCAAACCTAACCCAAACCTAACCCAAACCTAACCCAAACCTAACCCAAACCTAACCCAAACCTAACCCAAACCTAACCCAAACCTAACCCAAACCTAACCCAAACCTAACCCAAACCTAACCCAAACCTAACCCAAACCTAACCCAAACCTAACCCAAACCTAACCCAAACCTAACCCAAACCTAACCCAAACCTAACCCAAACCTAACCCAAACCTAACCCAAACCTAACCCAAACCTAACCCAAACCTAACCCAAACCTAACCCAAACCTAACCCAAACCTAACCCAAACCTAACCCAAACCTAACCCAAACCTAACCCAAACCTAACCCAAACCTAACCCAAACCTAACCCAAACCTAACCCAAACCTAACCCAAACCTAACCCAAACCTAACCCAAACCTAACCCAAACCTAACCCAAACCTAACCCAAACCTAACCCAAACCTAACCCAAACCTAACCCAAACCTAACCCAAACCTAACCCAAACCTAACCCAAACCTAACCCAAACCTAACCCAAACCTAACCCAAACCTAACCCAAACCTAACCCAAACCTAACCCAAACCTAACCCAAACCTAACCCAAACCTAACCCAAACCTAACCCAAACCTAACCCAAACCTAACCCAAACCTAACCCAAACCTAACCCAAACCTAACCCAAACCTAACCCAAACCTAACCCAAACCTAACCCAAACCTAACCCAAACCTAACCCAAACCTAACCCAAACCTAACCCAAACCTAACCCAAACCTAACCCAAACCTAACCCAAACCTAACCCAAACCTAACCCAAACCTAACCCAAACCTAACCCAAACCTAACCCAAACCTAACCCAAACCTAACCCAAACCTAACCCAAACCTAACCCAAACCTAACCCAAACCTAACCCAAACCTAACCCAAACCTAACCCAAACCTAACCCAAACCTAACCCAAACCTAACCCAAACCTAACCCAAACCTAACCCAAACCTAACCCAAACCTAACCCAAACCTAACCCAAACCTAACCCAAACCTAACCCAAACCTAACCCAAACCTAACCCAAACCTAACCCAAACCTAACCCAAACCTAACCCAAACCTAACCCAAACCTAACCCAAACCTAACCCAAACCTAACCCAAACCTAACCCAAACCTAACCCAAACCTAACCCAAACCTAACCCAAACCTAACCCAAACCTAACCCAAACCTAACCCAAACCTAACCCAAACCTAACCCAAACCTAACCCAAACCTAACCCAAACCTAACCCAAACCTAACCCAAACCTAACCCAAACCTAACCCAAACCTAACCCAAACCTAACCCAAACCTAACCCAAACCTAACCCAAACCTAACCCAAACCTAACCCAAACCTAACCCAAACCTAACCCAAACCTAACCCAAACCTAACCCAAACCTAACCCAAACCTAACCCAAACCTAACCCAAACCTAACCCAAACCTAACCCAAACCTAACCCAAACCTAACCCAAACCTAACCCAAACCTAACCCAAACCTAACCCAAACCTAACCCAAACCTAACCCAAACCTAACCCAAACCTAACCCAAACCTAACCCAAACCTAACCCAAACCTAACCCAAACCTAACCCAAACCTAACCCAAACCTAACCCAAACCTAACCCAAACCTAACCCAAACCTAACCCAAACCTAACCCAAACCTAACCCAAACCTAACCCAAACCTAACCCAAACCTAACCCAAACCTAACCCAAACCTAACCCAAACCTAACCCAAACCTAACCCAAACCTAACCCAAACCTAACCCAAACCTAACCCAAACCTAACACAAACCTAACCCAAACCTAACCCAAACCTAACCCAAACCTAACCCAAACCTAACCCAAACCTAACCCAAACCTAACCCAAACCTAACCCAAACCTAACCCAAACCTAACCCAAACCTAACCCAAACCTAACCCAAACCTAACCCAAACCTAACCCAAACCTAACCCAAACCTAACCCAAACCTAACCCAAACCTAACCCAAACCTAACCCAAACCTAACCCAAACCTAACCCAAACCTAACCCAAACCTAACCCAAACCTAACCCAAACCTAACCCAAACCTAACCCAAACCTAACCCAAACCTAACCCAAACCTAACCCAAACCTAACCCAAACCTAACCCAAACCTAACCCAAACCTAACCCAAACCTAACCCAAACCTAACCCAAACCTAACCCAAACCTAACCCAAACCTAACCCAAACCTAACCCAAACCTAACCCAAACCTAACCCAAACCTAACCCAAACCTAACCCAAACCTAACCCAAACCTAACCCAAACCTAACCCAAACCTAACCCAAACCTAACCCAAACCTAACCCAAACCTAACCCAAACCTAACCCAAACCTAACCCAAACCTAACCCAAACCTAACCCAAACCTAACCCAAACCTAACCCAAACCTAACCCAAACCTAACCCAAACCTAACCCAAACCTAACCCAAACCTAACCCAAACCTAACCCAAACCTAACCCAAACCTAACCCAAACCTAACCCAAACCTAACCCAAACCTAACCCAAACCTAACCCAAACCTAACCCAAACCTAACCCAAACCTAACCCAAACCTAACCCAAACCTAACCCAAACCTAACCCAAACCTAACCCAAACCTAACCCAAACCTAACCCAAACCTAACCCAAACCTAACCCAAACCTAACCCAAACCTAACCCAAACCTAACCCAAACCTAACCCAAACCTAACCCAAACCTAACCCAAACCTAACCCAAACCTAACCCAAACCTAACCCAAACCTAACCCAAACCTAACCCAAACCTAACCCAAACCTAACCCAAACCTAACCCAAACCTAACCCAAACCTAACCCAAACCTAACCCAAACCTAACCCAAACCTAACCCAAACCTAACCCAAACCTAACCCAAACCTAACCCAAACCTAACCCAAACCTAACCCAAACCTAACCCAAACCTAACCCAAACCTAACCCAAACCTAACCCAAACCTAACCCAAACCTAACCCAAACCTAACCCAAACCTAACCCAAACCTAACCCAAACCTAACCCAAACCTAACCCAAACCTAACCCAAACCTAACCCAAACCTAACCCAAACCTAACCCAAACCTAACCCAAACCTAACCCAAACCTAACCCAAACCTAACCCAAACCTAACCCAAACCTAACCCAAACCTAACCCAAACCTAACCCAAACCTAACCCAAACCTAACCCAAACCTAACCCAAACCTAACCCAAACCTAACCCAAACCTAACCCAAACCTAACCCAAACCTAACCCAAACCTAACCCAAACCTAACCCAAACCTAACCCAAACCTAACCCAAACCTAACCCAAACCTAACCCAAACCTAACCCAAACCTAACCCAAACCTAACCCAAACCTAACCCAAACCTAACCCAAACCTAACCCAAACCTAACCCAAACCTAACCCAAACCTAACCCAAACCTAACCCAAACCTAACCCAAACCTAACCCAAACCTAACCCAAACCTAACCCAAACCTAACCCAAACCTAACCCAAACCTAACCCAAACCTAACCCAAACCTAACCCAAACCTAACCCAAACCTAACCCAAACCTAACCCAAACCTAACCCAAACCTAACCCAAACCTAACCCAAACCTAACCCAAACCTAACCCAAACCTAACCCAAACCTAACCCAAACCTAACCCAAACCTAACCCAAACCTAACCCAAACCTAACCCAAACCTAACCCAAACCTAACCCAAACCTAACCCAAACCTAACCCAAACCTAACCCAAACCTAACCCAAACCTAACCCAAACCTAACCCAAACCTAACCCAAACCTAACCCAAACCTAACCCAAACCTAACCCAAACCTAACCCAAACCTAACCCAAACCTAACCCAAACCTAACCCAAACCTAACCCAAACCTAACCCAAACCTAACCCAAACCTAACCCAAACCTAACCCAAACCTAACCCAAACCTAACCCAAACCTAACCCAAACCTAACCCAAACCTAACCCAAACCTAACCCAAACCTAACCCAAACCTAACCCAAACCTAACCCAAACCTAACCCAAACCTAACCCAAACCTAACCCAAACCTAACCCAAACCTAACCCAAACCTAACCCAAACCTAACCCAAACCTAACCCAAACCTAACCCAAACCTAACCCAAACCTAACCCAAACCTAACCCAAACCTAACCCAAACCTAACCCAAACCTAACCCAAACCTAACCCAAACCTAACCCAAACCTAACCCAAACCTAACCCAAACCTAACCCAAACCTAACCCAAACCTAACCCAAACCTAACCCAAACCTAACCCAAACCTAACCCAAACCTAACCCAAACCTAACCCAAACCTAACCCAAACCTAACCCAAACCTAACCCAAACCTAACCCAAACCTAACCCAAACCTAACCCAAACCTAACCCAAACCTAACCCAAACCTAACCCAAACCTAACCCAAACCTAACCCAAACCTAACCCAAACCTAACCCAAACCTAACCCAAACCTAACCCAAACCTAACCCAAACCTAACCCAAACCTAACCCAAACCTAACCCAAACCTAACCCAAACCTAACCCAAACCTAACCCAAACCTAACCCAAACCTAACCCAAACCTAACCCAAACCTAACCCAAACCTAACCCAAACCTAACCCAAACCTAACCCAAACCTAACCCAAACCTAACCCAAACCTAACCCAAACCTAACCCAAACCTAACCCAAACCTAACCCAAACCTAACCCAAACCTAACCCAAACCTAACCCAAACCTAACCCAAACCTAACCCAAACCTAACCCAAACCTAACCCAAACCTAACCCAAACCTAACCCAAACCTAACCCAAACCTAACCCAAACCTAACCCAAACCTAACCCAAACCTAACCCAAACCTAACCCAAACCTAACCCAAACCTAACCCAAACCTAACCCAAACCTAACCCAAACCTAACCCAAACCTAACCCAAACCTAACCCAAACCTAACCCAAACCTAACCCAAACCTAACCCAAACCTAACCCAAACCTAACCCAAACCTAACCCAAACCTAACCCAAACCTAACCCAAACCTAACCCAAACCTAACCCAAACCTAACCCAAACCTAACCCAAACCTAACCCAAACCTAACCCAAACCTAACCCAAACCTAACCCAAACCTAACCCAAACCTAACCCAAACCTAACCCAAACCTAACCCAAACCTAACCCAAACCTAACCCAAACCTAACCCAAACCTAACCCAAACCTAACCCAAACCTAACCCAAACCTAACCCAAACCTAACCCAAACCTAACCCAAACCTAACCCAAACCTAACCCAAACCTAACCCAAACCTAACCCAAACCTAACCCAAACCTAACCCAAACCTAACCCAAACCTAACCCAAACCTAACCCAAACCTAACCCAAACCTAACCCAAACCTAACCCAAACCTAACCTAACCCAAACCTAACCCAAACCTAACCCAAACCTAACCCAAACCTAACCCAAACCTAACCCAAACCTAACCCAAACCTAACCCAAACCTAACCCAAACCTAACCCAAACCTAACCCAAACCTAACCCAAACCTAACCCAAACCTAACCCAAACCTAACCCAAACCTAACCCAAACCTAACCCAAACCTAACCCAAACCTAACCCAAACCTAACCCAAACCTAACCCAAACCTAACCCAAACCTAACCCAAACCTAACCCAAACCTAACCCAAACCTAACCCAAACCTAACCCAAACCTAACCCAAACCTAACCCAAACCTAACCCAAACCTAACCCAAACCTAACCCAAACCTAACCCAAACCTAACCCAAACCTAACCCAAACCTAACCCAAACCTAACCCAAACCTAACCCAAACCTAACCCAAACCTAACCCAAACCTAACCCAAACCTAACCCAAACCTAACCCAAACCTAACCCAAACCTAACCCAAACCTAACCCAAACCTAACCCAAACCTAACCCAAACCTAACCCAAACCTAACCCAAACCTAACCCAAACCTAACCCAAACCTAACCCAAACCTAACCCAAACCTAACCCAAACCTAACCCAAACCTAACCCAAACCTAACCCAAACCTAACCCAAACCTAACCCAAACCTAACCCAAACCTAACCCAAACCTAACCCAAACCTAACCCAAACCTAACCCAAACCTAACCCAAACCTAACCCAAACCTAACCCAAACCTAACCCAAACCTAACCCAAACCTAACCCAAACCTAACCCAAACCTAACCCAAACCTAACCCAAACCTAACCCAAACCTAACCCAAACCTAACCCAAACCTAACCCAAACCTAACCCAAACCTAACCCAAACCTAACCCAAACCTAACCCAAACCTAACCCAAACCTAACCCAAACCTAACCCAAACCTAACCCAAACCTAACCCAAACCTAACCCAAACCTAACCCAAACCTAACCCAAACCTAACCCAAACCTAACCCAAACCTAACCCAAACCTAACCCAAACCTAACCCAAACCTAACCCAAACCTAACCCAAACCTAACCCAAACCTAACCCAAACCTAACCCAAACCTAACCCAAACCTAACCCAAACCTAACCCAAACCTAACCCAAACCTAACCCAAACCTAACCCAAACCTAACCCAAACCTAACCCAAACCTAACCCAAACCTAACCCAAACCTAACCCAAACCTAACCCAAACCTAACCCAAACCTAACCCAAACCTAACCCAAACCTAACCCAAACCTAACCCAAACCTAACCCAAACCTAACCCAAACCTAACCCAAACCTAACCCAAACCTAACCCAAACCTAACCCAAACCTAACCCAAACCTAACCCAAACCTAACCCAAACCTAACCCAAACCTAACCCAAACCTAACCCAAACCTAACCCAAACCTAACCCAAACCTAACCCAAACCTAACCCAAACCTAACCCAAACCTAACCCAAACCTAACCCAAACCTAACCCAAACCTAACCCAAACCTAACCCAAACCTAACCCAAACCTAACCCAAACCTAACCCAAACCTAACCCAAACCTAACCCAAACCTAACCCAAACCTAACCCAAACCTAACCCAAACCTAACCCAAACCTAACCCAAACCTAACCCAAACCTAACCCAAACCTAACCCAAACCTAACCCAAACCTAACCCAAACCTAACCCAAACCTAACCCAAACCTAACCCAAACCTAACCCAAACCTAACCCAAACCTAACCCAAACCTAACCCAAACCTAACCCAAACCTAACCCAAACCTAACCCAAACCTAACCCAAACCTAACCCAAACCTAACCCAAACCTAACCCAAACCTAACCCAAACCTAACCCAAACCTAACCCAAACCTAACCCAAACCTAACCCAAACCTAACCCAAACCTAACCCAAACCTAACCCAAACCTAACCCAAACCTAACCCAAACCTAACCCAAACCTAACCCAAACCTAACCCAAACCTAACCCAAACCTAACCCAAACCTAACCCAAACCTAACCCAAACCTAACCCAAACCTAACCCAAACCTAACCCAAACCTAACCCAAACCTAACCCAAACCTAACCCAAACCTAACCCAAACCTAACCCAAACCTAACCCAAACCTAACCCAAACCTAACCCAAACCTAACCCAAACCTAACCCAAACCTAACCCAAACCTAACCCAAACCTAACCCAAACCTAACCCAAACCTAACCCAAACCTAACCCAAACCTAACCCAAACCTAACCCAAACCTAACCCAAACCTAACCCAAACCTAACCCAAACCTAACCCAAACCTAACCCAAACCTAACCCAAACCTAACCCAAACCTAACCCAAACCTAACCCAAACCTAACCCAAACCTAACCCAAACCTAACCCAAACCTAACCCAAACCTAACCCAAACCTAACCCAAACCTAACCCAAACCTAACCCAAACCTAACCCAAACCTAACCCAAACCTAACCCAAACCTAACCCAAACCTAACCCAAACCTAACCCAAACCTAACCCAAACCTAACCCAAACCTAACCCAAACCTAACCCAAACCTAACCCAAACCTAACCCAAACCTAACCCAAACCTAACCCAAACCTAACCCAAACCTAACCCAAACCTAACCCAAACCTAACCCAAACCTAACCCAAACCTAACCCAAACCTAACCCAAACCTAACCCAAACCTAACCCAAACCTAACCCAAACCTAACCCAAACCTAACCCAAACCTAACCCAAACCTAACCCAAACCTAACCCAAACCTAACCCAAACCTAACCCAAACCTAACCCAAACCTAACCCAAACCTAACCCAAACCTAACCCAAACCTAACCCAAACCTAACCCAAACCTAACCCAAACCTAACCCAAACCTAACCCAAACCTAACCCAAACCTAACCCAAACCTAACCCAAACCTAACCCAAACCTAACCCAAACCTAACCCAAACCTAACCCAAACCTAACCCAAACCTAACCCAAACCTAACCCAAACCTAACCCAAACCTAACCCAAACCTAACCCAAACCTAACCCAAACCTAACCCAAACCTAACCCAAACCTAACCCAAACCTAACCCAAACCTAACCCAAACCTAACCCAAACCTAACCCATTTTTTTTTTTTTTTTTTTTTTTTTTTTTTTTTTTTTTTTTTTTTTTTTTTTTTTTTTTTTTTTTTTTTTTGTTACGCTGTGAAAATCTGCTAGCCAGACACCCTTACCGTCCGGGGGAACGGCAAGGGTAGTGTGGGGTTTGACCCACTAAAAACACAGCGGCGACCTTTCGGACGCAATGCCTCCTCAGGCATTAGGGGGGAGTCACGGGGCCTCTCGGAGAACTCCAACCGCGACTCCCCCATACCATGCCGGCCCTGATTGACTAAGGGCCGGCGCGTCCCGAGGGGGGTTCGGAAACTAATCCCCCCTTTCTCCTGATTCCGCAGTGCAGGGAGGTCGCGCCCTGCACCGCTCCATCTCGTGGCCGTCTAATCCAGGCGCCCCGGGCCCCCGCCCAGAACGCCACGGCCACCGGGGCAGCAGTGCGGGTTCAAATTGAACGTACCCGCAACTTACGCCGCCCCAACTCCGCCAGCTCTACAGAGCCGGACCGCCGGCCACCCCAGTTGTATTTAGGAGGTGACCGGCTTCCCTCAAGTCCCCGGGGGCGGTCCTATGGCTCTACGGCCGCGACTCCCCCGGGCTCTTCGCGCGGGGTCGGACAGTTCCCGACCCCGCTCGGCCGCCTCCTTCTGCAGCATTACCTGTTCGCAGAAGGAGGCAACCGCCCTCCAATTCCTCTCGCTGTCCAGCATTGCCCCAACTACTGCTGGCAGCGAGAGGTCCCAACCGATATGCAGCTGGAGGACACGGCGCAGCGCTGAAAAGGCGGGGCACACCTCCAGCGTGTGCTGCGCCGTGTCTTCCTCCTCCAGACTGCAGTGGTGGCAGCCAGCAGTCTCTTCCCTCCCTATGCGACGCAGGTAGACACCGAAACATCCATGTCCGGTGAATACCTGCGTCATTCGGTAGGTGGGCCTGCCCGACCTCTCCCGCCACCTATCTAGGTGTGGCAGGAGGGCCCCCGGGACGCGCTCGGCGGCGTGGGATTGAAGCTCCCCACGCCACCAGACAAGGGCGCGTCTCCGGGACCAGCTCTCGAAGCCTCGGACCGCCTCGGGCCCCGGCGGAACCCCTCGAACCCGGCGTATGGCTTGCACGCGCGCATAGACGCACGCGCGTACAGCCGCCTGCAGCTCGAAGGGCAATTCACCCGCCAGGGCCATCGCCGCCATGTAGGACATGGTGCGATACCCCCTCACGACGCGGATGGCCATCCGTCGCTCGAGCCGGCGCAACTGTTGTTTGTTGCGCCGGCTGGCCATCACGTCCGGAGCCCAGATCGGGGCCCCATAGAGGGTCATCGATCGCACCACTCCCATGTATAGGCGGCGAATCCTGTCCCCTGGTCCCCCGAGGTTGGGCAAAAGGCGGCCAAGCGCGGCCGCCGCCCTTTCGACTCGGGGGACGAGGCGGTCAAAGTGCGCCTCGAAGCGCCAGTGGCTGTCGAGTGTGAGCCCCAAATACTTCATTCGGGAACCCACCTCGACGTAGGCACCACCTACCCGGACCCACGACCTCTCCGGCCGCCGAGACCGAGGCTGCCTGAAGAGTATAGCCTCGGTCCTTTCCGGCGCGATCCGGAGGCCCAGGTCGCAGATCCTCCCCACGACTGCTGCTGCTGCCACCTCCACCCTCCGGATGGTTCTCCGGAGGGTCTTCCCGACGGCCACAATCAACGTGTCATCCGCGTAGCAGATGACATGTGCGCCGTCGGGGATTGCGGCCCGCAGGACCGCGTCGAAACCGAGGTTCCATAGCAGGGGTCCTAAGACTGACCCCTGCGGAACCCCGCGGTCCACGTCCCTCCGCATCGTCCCGTACCGGCCTGGGAACTCTATCCGCCTGTCCCGCAGGTACTCCCCGATGACCGCCCTCAGGTATGGAGGCACTCGGTGACGTTCGAGCGCCTCCCTGATGGCGGCCAGGGGCAGGGTGTTGAAGGCGTTGACGATGTCCAGCGACACCGCCACACACACCCCGCCCCGGGCGACTGCCGCATCCGAGACGTACCTCAGGCGAGCCACAGCATCGGTGGTGGCTCGCCCATCCCGGAAGCCATACTGGCAGTCCGCCAGATCGGGGCCGACGCGGGACAGGTGCCCGACGAGGCGCTTGGCGATTATTCGCTCAAGCAACTTCCCCGCCTCGTCGAGCAAGCATATCGGCCGGTACGCGGAGGGACTCTCTGCGGGCCTTCCGTCCTTCGGAATAAGGACCAGCCGTCCCACCTTCCAGAGGTCGGGAAACACCCCCGACCTCAGACAGGCTGAGAGCATCGCTCTCAGCCGCTCCCCGAGGACGCCCAGGGCTTTCGCCCACGCCTTGCCGGGTATCCCATCCGGCCCCGGGGCTTTTGGCTTGCCCCGGAGGCTCTGGATAGCCACGGCCATCTCCCCTTCCGAGACCCCCAGATCGGAGGACCATTCGATGCTACGGTCCTCCGATTCGGGACGGGGGCGTGACACCTCCCCACCAGGGGGAAACAGGGTATCAACCACCCGCCCGAGTAGTTGGGGGTCTAGGCTCTCCGTGACCGGGGGCGCCCAGGGACGCAGTCGTCCCATCACCATGCGGTAAGGGCGCCCCCATGGATCGCGGTCCAGAGAGCCGAGGAGAACCCTCCAGGCGTGGGCCTTCGCCTCTTTGATGGCCCGCTGCAGGGCAACTACTTTTCCTCTGTAGTGCCCATACAGCTCCGCAGCCCTCCCCTCCGGCTCTCTACGCCGTCGACGGGAGCGGGTGTATTGGCGTCGCGCGCGGTTGCACTCAGTGCGCATTTGCGCGATTTCGCTCGACCACCAATACACCGCCTTCCTCGGGTGGACCCTGGCCCGGGGCATTGCGACGTCGCACACCGACGTCATTGTTCCCCGGAACCATTGGGCCTCCACCTCACCGTCGACGGGCTCTGCCGGAGGCTGTAGCCATGCCGCGGCTATGGCTGCGGCCATCAGGGCGTCCTCATCCAGGCGCTTAAGCGCCCACCGCGGTGGCGGCCTTCCTGGGCGGCGACGGGGTGCCGCGTTTAAGGCGGCGGAGAGGTCGAGGACCACGTACCTGTGGTCAGATAACGTTTCGACCTCTTCCGCCACCCTCCACCCCGTAACACGGCGTGCGGCGGGGGGTGTAGCCCATGAAAGGTCTACGATGGACCCCCCGTGCTGCCGCACACACGTCTGGACGGAGCCCGTATTAAGTAGTAAGAGCTCCAATCCTGCCGCCCATTCGAGCACCTCCCTACCTCTCGCGTCTGTCCTGGGGGACCCCCAAGCCTCAGCTTTGGAGTTAAAGTCTCCCAGGACGAGTACGGGACGGGGAAGGCAGCGGGAGATACATCTCCCAACCCCGTCCAGGTACTCCTCAAATGACGCGAGAGGCCAGCTGGGAGGCGCATAAATGGCCACCACCGCCAAACCTCCCCACTCTACGGCCAGGTATCCCACGCCGCGCTCAATGAGACTGCACGACGGGGAACCCGGCCTTCCTCCCGACACGACGGCGACGGAGCCCACCGAGTCTCCCAGCCAGTGGGGATGGTCTGGGACACGGTGGGGCTCCGCCACGACGGCCAACCCTGCACCCCGCTCGGCCATGGCCTGCATAAGCAGGTCTTGCGCCCTGGCCGAGCGATTGAGGTTGGCCTGGACTATTGGGCCCGTGAATTTTAGGCCGTCGTGTCCATGCACGCCGCGGCTGCGCTTTGTTCTGGCGCAGCCACGGGTGGCTTCTCAGCCACTACCTTCCTCTCTGCCGCCGGGGTGCTTTCGGCGACAGTTGCGGCGGGGACTGCTGCCGGTGGCCCCGCCTTCCTTCCTCCTCTACCGGACCTTCTGCCGGTGGCGGCCTTGCACGCCCGGCTCCCGAGACGGTGCCCTGCCGGCCTCCCCTGGTCCGTGCAAACCGGACATTTCGGGGAGGCGGACTTACAGGCGTTCGCCGTGTGGCCCAGGTCGCCGCAGATATAACAGCGACCCGAGCGATCCGTCTCGTTTGTGCACCGCTGTCTCGTGTGTCCCATTTCGAGACAGCGGTAGCATTGAAGGGGCCGGGCTTGTAGCGGCTCCACCTTCGCCTCCGTCCAGCCCTACCGACACCTTACCGGCAATCGCCAGCTTCCTAGCAGCCGCTGCTGGGCATCTGATCCCACAGGGTGCCTAAGTGGTGGAGGATGACCGGATTTCCCCGGTCTGGACCGTCCTCCACCTTGCACCCTCCAGCAGCGGCGACCGCCGCAGCAACTTCTTTTAGGGTGACAGAGTCGTCAAGGCCCCTTACGCGTATCTCCGCACGTTTCGTGGGTCTGGCGACCTTCGCCCCGCTGCCCTGTAGGGCCTCACTCATGTTCCCGGCCCATCTGTCGGCCTTCGCGCCACCATCCGGTCCTGGAATCTCCAGGACCAGGGCTCCAGGAACTGCCCTCCTCATCTGGAGGGCTGTCGTGCCGGCGGACGCCGGGTGTATCGTAGACCTAGGCGGCGACATAACCTCCGCGTACGAGCATTTTGCCGTTCGCGGGGACCGTCACCGTGACGGCCGCTGTCCGCGGCGGTCGAGCCGGTAGCTGGCTCCTTGCCGGCGTCTTCCCGTTGGCTTGACTACATTTGCCGCCCCCCGCTGCTCCCTGCTTTGGTGAAGGTTTCAGCGGGGGATTTTGCTGGCGGTGGTGGGCGTTTTGTCGGCAGCGTCACGCCGCTTCTTACGTCTAAGCACCTTTGCCGAGTCCTCCGTACCAGGCTTCTCTTTTCCGTTCCTCTCGGTCAGCGGCCGTGCGGTTTGCTGCGCCGGCTGACGCTGACCAGCGGCCTTTGATCCGCCTGCTGCCTTGGGAGGCCTGCGGAGCCTTGGTGGGCGCTGCTTTCGCAGCGGCCTGCTGCCGCCTGCCCTTCCCGCCGCCGCTGACTCTTGGTCGGCTTTGAGGCCGTCTCTGCGGGTGCTTCCGCCGAGGTCGGCTCCACGCGGAGCGCCTGCTCCCTCTTAAACGACGCCAGCTTCGCATCGATGAGGGAGCCGATGCGGTCGAGTAGGTTCTCCCCAATCGGTTCCACTTTCCTCACAATCGCTGGAGGACCGTGAGCGGGGCTGGTTGCCCTTGGCACTACCTCGTGCACGTCCCGCGGTGCGGACGTTGCTCGCGCAGCCTCAATTCGTGAGGCCAAAGGCTGTCGCGGTGGTGTCCGCGGCCTGAGGGGCCGGGATTCCACGGCCTCACGGAGCCTGGCCATTTCGGCTTTCAGGTCCACCATCTGCTCACGTAAGGCACGGTTCTCCTCCTCGAGCTTCCGTGTGGTAGCGGTGGACGACCGTCCTGCCAGCTCCATCACGCCGGTTCTTGTGTTTAGGACGGCAATTCTAAGGGCTCGTGACAGGTTGCCCTTGAGCCCCTTCGACACCGACGCCACTTTCAGGACTTCGTCCATGAACTCTAGGACTACCGCCGCCACATCTGCTGTTGGCTTTTGGCGGTAGTCCCTCGCCATATCTACTTCGTCGGGGAGGGGAATTGTCCCCTTGCCCGGCTTTCGGGGAGGTACTGAGGGGTCGAGAATTCTCTCTACCTCCCTGACCTCCATTTCCGCCTCGTGGGCCTCCACATATCGGCGTTTTGCCTCTGCCATGCCGACGTACTCGCCGGTTGTTGGCGGCCTGCCCCTCTTTTTGGAGGATGAGCGACTGTCCGGTCTCGACGAAAGCGAGACGAAGGAGCAGTCGGACTCCTCTCCGTCATCGGACGTGATGGGCGCGGGGGGAAGCATCCTCCCGCTCCTCGTTCGAAGTCCCATTACGGGGCTGCCTTCCTCCGTGCTGGGCCCCGCCACGTTGGGATCGACGACCGGAGACCTGTCACGGTCCCCGCTGGTCTCCCCCTTTTGGAGTCGTGAGCAGGACTCACGATCTCCCACCATGCTCACTCTGGCCGAACCAGAGTTCTCCTCCTCCTCGCGCCTACCCTCTTCGTTTGTGTTTTTAGAATTTGAACAATACATAATTGATCCCACGAGAGTGGTCGGAAAGGAGGTCACCCCGGGCAGAGCCGCCTTACCCGGGGAAGGCTGATACGCCCGGGGGGTCGCCAGGTACCCCGGGGTTGGTCGCTAACGACTGGTGCACCCACCAGCCACGTCTGGCGCTTACTCCAGACGCACCCTCTTCACCGCGTGCCGCAGCTTGGGGCTAGGGATTTTTTATAGAGGTTGTCATCCTCGCGGGCCGGCCGGTTAAGGCAAGCCCCCCGTTCCAGTAAAACATGACCACTGGTTTACGGTGTAGGTGCTCGGGTACTCCGGGTTCGCTACCCGTACCGGCCGCATGACTGCGGCTCGGCCCCTGGAGATCCCCTCCCGAATGCCACTCGCTCTTTCGAACTCCAGCCCGACCGAAGTCGGTCCGGAGTCACGGAGAGCCCCACGAGAAGGTGAGGCGAGTGGTCTTGGCCAGATTGAGCCCCCAACTTCACCGAAATTCCCCTTCCTGGCAAGGCACGTCCCACGCTCACCGGGCTGCAATACCCGTATACGTGCTAGCGCCTAAACCGATCTGGGGAACATCAGTTCCATCGGAGTTTTCGCCCAGCCCGGGGGTCTCCCCGTCGGACCTCAGGTGGTCCTAGGGTTGTCCCGGTACTGGGTGTCAGCCCGCTCCAGCCTCATGCTCTCCAAAAATATAGAAGCCTCGATCTTAGTCGACCAGAAGCCCCACATCAAACCTGTTTTACCAGGCCCTCCCGGCAACAACAACCGCTGCCGCGGCACTGCGGAAGCGTTCAGCAAGCACTTGATCAGAGCACCCGCCGTTCGAACCACGAGTACCGCCATCCTCGGAAAGCGAAAAACTCCCGTGGGCTGCCAACGACACGCGGACCGGACGGTCACCCATCCCAAACGTGATCCGCGCCTAGGTAGCTTAACTTCAGTGATCTGACGAGAAACTGGTGCATCGTACCTAGCCATGGTCGTTGACACCCAAAAACCTAACCCAAACCTAACCCAAACCTAACCCAAACCTAACCCAAACCTAACCCAAACCTAACCCAAACTAACCCAAACCTAACCCATTTTTTTTTTTTTTTTTTTTTTTTTTTTTTTTTGGTTACGCTGTGAAAATCTGCTAGCCAGACACCCTTACCGTCCGGGGGAACGGCAAAGGGTAGTGTGGGGTTTGACCCACTAAACACACAGCGGCGCCCTTTCCGACCCAATGCCTCCTCAGGCCTTCGGGGCGAGTCACGGGGCCCCTCCGAGCACCCCACCCGCGACTCCCCCATACAATGCCGGCCCTGATTTACTAAGGGCCGGCGCGTCCCGAGGGGGGTTCGGAAACTAATTCCCCCCTTTCTCCTAGTTCCGCGGTGCAGGGAGGTCGCGCCCTGCACCGCTCCATCTCGTGGCCGTATATCGAGGCGCCCCGGGCCCCCGCCCAGAACGCCACGGCCACCGGGGCGGCAGTGCGGGTTCAAATGAACGTACCCGCAACTTAAGCCGCCCCTACTCCGCCAGCTATACAGAGCCGGACCGGCGGCCACCCCAGTTATGTTTAGGGGGGGATCGGCTTCCCTCAAGTCCCCGGGGGCGGGCCTATGGCTCTACGGCCGCGACTCCCCCGAGCTCTTCACGCGGGGTCGGCAGTTCCCGACCCCGCTCGGCCGTCTCCTTCTGCAGCATTACCTGTTCGCAGAAGGAGGCAACCGCCCTCCAATTCCTCTCGCTGTCCAGCATTGCCCCAACTACTGCTGGCAGCGAGAGGTCCCACCCTATACGCAGCTGGAGGACACGGCGCAGCGCTGAAAAGGCGGGGCACACCTCCAGCGTGTGCTGCGCCGTGTCTTCCTCCTCCAGACTGCAATGGTGGCAGCCAGCAGTCTCTTCCCTCCCTATGCGACGCAGGTAGACACCGAAACATCCATGTCCGGTGAATACCTGCGTCATTCGGTAGGTGGGCCTGCCCGACCTCTCCCGCCACCTATCTAGGTGTGGCAGGAGGGCCCCCGGGACGCGCTCGGCGGCGTGGGATTGAAGCTCCCCACGCCACCAGACAAGGGCGCGTCTCCGGGACCAGCTCTCGAAGCCTCGGACCGCCTCGGGCCCCGGCGGAACCCCTCGAACCCGGCGTATGGCTTGCACGCGCGCATAGACGCACGCGCGTACAGCCGCCTGCAGCTCGAAGGGCAATTCACCCGCCAGGGCCATCGCCGCCATGTAGGACGTGGTGCGATACCCCCTCACGACGCGGATGGCCATCCGTCGCTCGAGCCGGCGCAACTGTTGTTTGTTGCGCCGGCTGGCCATCACGTCCGGAGCCCAGATCGGGGCCCCGTAGAGGGTCATCGATCGCACCACTCCCATGTATAGGCGGCGAATCCTGTCCCAGGTCCCCCGAGGTTGGGCAAAAGGCGGCCAAGCGCGGCCGCCGCCCTTTCGACTCGGGGGACGAGGCGGTCAAAGTGCGCCTCGAAGCGCCAGTGGCTGTCGAGTGTGAGCCCCAAATACTTCATTCGGGAACCCACCTCGACGTAGGCACCACCTACCCGGACCCACGACCTCTCCGGCCGCCGAGACCGAGGCTGCCTGAAGAGTATAGCCTCGGTCTTTTCCGGCGCGATCCGGAGGCCCAGGTCGCAGATCCTCCCCACGACTGCTGCTGCTGCCACCTCCACCCTCCGGATGGTTCTCCGGAGGGTCTTCCCGACGGCCACAATCACGTGTCATCCGCATAGCAGATGACATGTGCGCCGCCGGGGATTGCGGCCCGCAGGACCGCGTCGAACCCGAGGTGCCATAGCAGGGGTCCTAAGACTGACCCCTGCGGAACCCCGCGGTCCACGTCCCTCCGCATCGTCCCGTACCGGCCTGGGAACTCTATCCGCCTGTCCCGCAGGTACTCCCCGATGACCGCCCTCAGGTATGGAGGCACTCGGTGACGTTCGAGCGCCTCCCTGATGGCGGTCAGGGGCAGGGTGTTGAAGGCGTTGACGATGTCCAGCGACACCGCCGCACACACCCCCGCCCCGGGCGACTGCCGCATCCGAGACGTACCTCAGGCGAGCCACAGCATCGGTGTGGCTCGCCCATCCCGGAAGCCATACTGGCAGTCCGCCAGATCGGGGCCGACGCGGGACAGGTGCTCGACGAGGCGCTTGGCGATTATTCGCTCAAGCAGCTTCCCCGCCTCGTCGAGCAAACATATCGGCCGGTACGCGGAGGGACTCTCTGCGGGCCTTCCGTCCTTCGGGATAAGGACTAGCCTTCCCACCTTCCAGAGGTCGGGAAATACCCCCGACCTCAGACAGGCTGAGAGCATCGCTCTCAGCCGCTCCCCGAGGACGCCCAGGGCTTTCGCCCACGCCTTGCCGGGTATCCCATCCGGCCCCGGGGCTTTTGACTTGCCCCGGAGCGCTGGATAGCCACGGCCATCTCCCCTTCCGTGACCCCCATATCGGAGGACCATTCGATGCTCCGGTCCTCCGGTTCCGGACGGGGGCGTGACACCTCCCCACCAGGGGGAAACAGAGTGTCTACCACCCGCCCGAGAAGTTGGGGGTCTAGGCTCTCCGTGACCGGGGGCGCCCATGGACGCAGTCTTCCCATCACCATGCGGTAAGGGCGCCCCCATGGATCGCGGTCCAGAGAGCCGAGGAGAACCCTCCAGGCGTGGGCCTTCGCCGCCTCTTTGATGGCCCGCTGCAGGGCAACTACTTTTCCTCTGTAGTGCCCATACAGCTCCGCAGCCCTCCCCTCCGGCTCTCTACGCCGTCGACGGGAGCGGGTGTATTGGCGTCGCGCGCTGTTGCACTCCGTGCGAAGTTGCGCGATCTCGCTCGACCACCAGTGCACCGCCTTCCTCGGGTGGACCCTGGCCCGGGGCATTGCGACGTCACACACTGACGTCATTGTTCCCCGGAACCATTGGGCCTCCACCTCCGCGTCGACGGGCTCTGCCGGAGGCTGTAGCCATGCTGCGGCTATAGCTGCGGCCATCAGGGCGTCCTCATCCATGCGCTTAGCGCCCATCGCGGTGGCGGCCTTCCTGGGCGGCGAGGGGTTGCCGCGTTTATGGCGGCGGAGAGGTCGAGGGCCACGTACCTGTGGTCAGATAACGTTTCGACCTCTTCCGCCACCCTCCACCCCGTAACACGGCGTGCGGCGGGGGGTGTAGCCCATGAAAGGTCTACGATGGACCCCCCGTGCTGCCGCACACACGTCTGGACGGAGCCCGTATTAAGTAGTAAGAGCTCCAATCCTGCCGCCCATTCGAGCACCTCCCTCCCTCTCTCGCTGTCCTGGGGGGCCCCCCAAGCCTCGGCTTTGGAGTTAAAGTCTCCCAGGACGAGTACGGGACGGGGAAGGCAGCGGGAGATACATCTCCCAACCCCGTCCAGGTACTCCTCAAATGACGCGAGAGGCCAGCTGGGAGGCGCATAAATGGCCACCACCGCCAAACCTCCCCACTCTACGGCCAGGTATCCCACGCCGCGCTCAATGAGACTGCACGACGGGGAACCCGGCCTTCCTCCCGACACGACGGCGACGGAGCCCACCGAGTCTCCCAGCCAGTGGGATGGTCTGGGACACGGTGGGCTCCGCCACGACGGCCAACCCTGCACCCCGCTCGGCCATGGCCTGCATAAGCAGGTCCTGCGCCCTGGCCGAGCGATTGAGGTTGGCCTGGACTATTGGGCCCGTGAATTTTAGGCCGTCGTGTCCATGCACGCCGCGGCTGCGCTTTGTTCTGGCGCAGCCACGTCTGGCTTCTCAGCCACTACCTCCTCTCTGCCGCCGGGGTGCTTTCGGCGACAGTTGCGGCGGGGGCTGCTGCCGGTGGCCCCGCCTTCCTTCCTCCTCTACCGGACCTTCTGCCGGTGGCGGCCTTGCACGCCCGGCTCCCGAGACGGTGCCCTGCCGGCCTCCCCTGGTCCGTGCAAACCGGACATTTCGGGGAGGCGGACTTACAGGCGTTCGCCGTGTGGCCCAGGTCGCCGCAGATATACAGCGACCCGAGCGATCCGTCTCGTTTGTGCACCGCTGTCTCGTGTGTCCCATTTCGAGACAGCGGTAACATTGAAGGGGCCGGGCTTTTAGCGGCTCCACCTTCGCCTCCGTCCAGCCCACCGACACCTTACCGGCAATCGCCAGTTTCCTAGCAGCCGCTGCTGGGCATCTTACCCACAGGGTGCCCAATGTGTTGGAGGATGACCGGCTTTCCCCGGTCTGGACCTTCCTCCACCTTGCACCCTCCAGCAGCGGCGACCGCCGCAGCAACTTCTTTCGTGGTGACAGAGTCGTCCAGGCCCCGTACGCGTATTTCCGCACGTTTCGTGGGCCTGGCGACCTTCACCCCGCTGCCCTGTAGGGCCTCCTCATTTTTCCGGCCAATTTGTCGGCCTTCTCGCCACCATCCGGTCCTGAATCTCCAGGACGAGGGCTCCAGTAACTGCCCTCCTCATCTTGATGGCTGTGATGCCGACGGATGCCAGGTTTATTTTAGACCTAGCCGTCGACATTACCTCCGCGTACGACATTTTGCCGTCCGCGGGGACCTGTCACCGTGACGGCCGCTGCCCGCGGCGGTCGAGCCGGTAGCTGGCTCCTTGCCGGCGTCTTCCCGTTGGCTTGCCTAGCATTGCCGCCACCCGCTGCTCCCAGCTTTGGTGCAGGTTTCGCTGGGGATTTTGCGGCGGTGGTGGGCGTTTGGCGGCAGCGTCACGCCGCTCCTTACGTCCAACCACCTTTGCCCATCCTCTGTACCAGGCTTCTTCTTGTCGTTTCCTCTCGTTCAGCGTCCGTGCGTTTTGATGCGCCGGCTGACGCTGACCAGCGGCCTTTGGACTGGCCGCTGGCTTGGGAGGCTGCGGAGCCTTGGTGGGCGCTGCTTTCGCAGCGGCCGCTGCCGCCTGCTTTCCCTCCGCCGCTGACTCTTGGTCGGCTTTGGGGCCGGCTCTGCGGGTGCTTCCGCGGAGGTCGGCTCCACGCGGATCGCCTGCTCCCTCTTAGCCGGCGCCAGCTTGGCGTCGAGGAGGGAGCCGATGCGGGCGAGAAGATTCTCCCCAACCGGTTCTACCTTCCGCACAATCGCTGGAGGACCGTGAGCGGGGCTGGTTGCCCTCGGCACCACCCCGCGAACGTCGGCAGGCGCAGCCGTTGCTCGCGCAGCCTCAATTCGTTGAGGCCAAAGGCTGTCGCGGTGGTGTCCGCGGCCTGAGCGGCCGGATTCCACGGCCTCACGGAGCCTGGCCATTTCGGCTTTCAGGTCCACCATCTGCTCACGTAAGGCACGGTTCTCCTCCTCGAGCTTCCGTGTTGTAGCGGTGGACGACCGTCCTGCCCAGCTCCATCACGCCGGTTCTTGTGTTTAGGACGGCAATTCTAAGGGCTCGTGACAGGTTGCCCTTGAGCCCCTTCGACACCGACGCCACTTTCAGGACTTCGTCCATGACTCTAGGACTACCGCCGCCACATCTGCTGTCGGCTGTTGGCGGGAGTCGCTCGCCAGGGCGACTTCGTCGGGGAGGGGAAGTGGCCCGGTGCCCGGCTTTCGGGGAGGGACTGAGGGGTCGAGAATTCTCTCTACCTCCCTGACCTCATTTCCGCCTCGTGGGCCTCCACATATCGGCGTTTTGCCTCTGCCATGCCGACGTACTCGCCGTTGTTGCGGCCTGCCCCTCTTTTTGGAGGAGTGAGCGACTGTCCGGTCTCGACGAAAGCGATACGAAGGAGCAGTCGGACTCCTCACCGCCCTCGGACGTGATGCGCGCGGGGGGAAGCATCCTCCCGCTCCTCGTTAGAAGTCCCATTACGGGGCTGCCTTCCTCATTTGGGCCCCGCAACGTTGGGATCGACGACCGGAGACCTGTCACGGTCCCCGCTGGTCTCCCCCTTTTGGAGTCGTGAGCAGGTCTCCCAATTTGCCTCCATGCTGACTCTGGCCGAACCAGAGTTGTCCTCCTGCTCGCGCCTACCCTCTTCGTTTGTGTTTTTAAAATTTGAACAAT